>CM046435.1:63448324-63613642 GCA_025506505.1 Flaveria sonorensis | reverse complement strand
ATTATAGAACGATATTTTGATATAGGTTACGATTGAAATTACATATGAGTAATATTAAAGTAATAAAATAATTTTTTTATTTTTTCAGAAAAAAATTCAAACATTTTGTTCCAAAATAAATCATTTTTAAAAAACGTGTCATTTAAAAAAAACTCATTATAACTCTGAATTTTATTAGTTTGGTTTATAAAAATTTTTTATTTAAAACACTAATTTTTAATATTTATATTTTAAAAAAGTTTGATGTTTTAAAAAAGTTCTTATCTTAACAAATGTTTCCTTAGAAATTACACTTATAAAAAGAACTATTTCTTAAATTATTGAAAAACTATATTTAATCTAAAAAATAATTAAATAATATCATTTGTATTAATGTAATATTTAATATGAGAGATATGCGAGAAAATTAGAATTAGAAGCTCTAGAATTATAACAAGTGTCTAACTAAAATCTTCTTTTATTATAATAGATAGATTGATTTTATTATAATAGATAGATTGATCGTTACTAATTTGATGTTTTATTCAAACTTATGAAACACATGTATATCTAGACCATTGATCTAAGATAAATGAATCAATAACTAATACAGAGACGATGACTATATCATATTTAGCTAGAAAAAAGGGCAAAAAGAAAACATACAAATATTAGACTTTATACTCCGTGGACGCCTATAATTTAATATTTATAAAAAAAAAACAATCCATAAAATCAAGCATATTATTTTCTTTTTGTTATTATATTGTATGAGTATTACTATACTTTGAAACGATTTTTTTATAAAGTTTGATGTATTGTATGTAAATATGACACAACTACACACATAAGGCTATGTGATTATGTATATAGGTTGCACAATGTATATACATAACCATGACTGGTGATTATATTTAATTTTCCCTTACTTCACACACACAAGGTTACGTGATTATGTATATAGGTTGTGCAATATATGTGCATAACTATGAGTGACTATTATACATATGTTACATAATTGTTCCCCCACTTCATACTTAACATTAGAGTTTGAGTGGTGATTCTCCCTTGAGATCAAGGGTTCGAGCTCCGTTTGTAATGTATTGAGTAAATTAATTATAATGTAGATTATGAACAAATAAAATAGGTGTGTAAGTTGTCGTTCTAAAAATTTAAACATAGAAAGTTAATTTACCTATTATTAAATGTGTGTGCATGTATATATCCATATGCATACGTGTATATATATATTGTGTTGTTTAACAAAGCTTGTAATAATATATATACTAATTACCAATTGTAGTATGCATCATGGGTTATATTATGTGCTTTAGTGAGTTGTACCCATACTTTGCCTTCTTTTTTTTTTTTTTTTAATTTTAACTTTTTTATTTTAAATTAATACTTTTATATCTTTTACAATTTAGCCCTAATATATATTTTTACTTTTAACTTTGGTCCCCAATACTTTTCATATTTTATAAATTTTTCGTTTTACATTTCGGTCTAAACTTTGCGAGTTAACACGCTGCAGCTAGCGTGTGTGGTTCAACGTTTTACACTTATTTTCCCTCGTTTAACAGGCCCATCACAACGCGCTGGTCCTAGATCGATTTAATTATTGTTTTATATGTTTTACGTTTGGCCTGCGTGTACCAACGTTTTTACGCCTTTTTTTTGTTTGGTTCTATTTCCTTCGCTTTTTTATTTTTTTAATATGAGTAATTTTTGGTGTTAGTGGTCACTGATGGTGTTGTGTTTTTTGTGCTACTTGAAACGGTTTTACATTACCCACTGCAACACGGGTGCTTAATACTAGTATTTTCTATATTTCACACGTCGCTTTATAAATCAATTTCAAAATATTAAAGATCTTGAACTACTTAATTAATTAGTTATTATTAGTTTAATTAACAAATGGTTAAAAATAAATAAAAGGGGTAGTCAATTTTAAGGTGTTAAAATCTTCCATTTCATAGATTGGTAATTTGATCATTCCAGAAGCAGTATCAGATATGGGAGTTGGTAAACATTTTATTCTCGACGTAAATTACAAGTGATTGTAACCTGATAATTTAAAATTACTAACTGATCTTTTAGCACTAAAATGGTCAAACCCATTAATCACTATAAGATTGAATTTAATTAATACATAGGTCATTAGTTTTCTCTAACCGGAAATAGGATGTTGGTAACTTAGGAGGGACATTGGATAATAAATAATGAATATGACATTTATGGTAAATTCATACAGAAGTTTTATCACTTTATGTCAAAATAAAATATTGGCTACACTTAAATTTCATGTATTCGATTTAAGTTGTATCGTATGATGGCTTACATTTTATGAAAATAGATACGTAAAATAAGAAAAAATATGTAGAATAATTCATTGTATTTCATAATTATATATGTAAAGTTATTGGCATTGACATACATACAAAAAAAAATATTATCCTTCTTGTATGGTTCTACCTCTAATACTTAAGACTGTCTAAAAATTATAGATAAATACATCATTGAGATGTAGAAAATTTTATTTAGCTGTCTTGTGTTGTTTGACAAACAAATGTAGGACCCATGATATAGTGATATATTGTGCTTATAAACTGAGGCAAATCACCTATCCGAGGACGATGGGATTTGAACCCTAGACTCCTTCTTTCGAGGATCTTTTTCCAAAGACCCGTCGTCACCGACATATGTGGCTGTTTGTTATTTAGCCAGAGAGAGGATACCAACTTTTGAAAAAAAAAAAAACATAAGTAAGAAAGATTCCAATTCATTTTGTGGTCTTGTGTTCACACTTTATAGTATGTAATCTTGTTATCCGGTCCACAAACAGCCACAAGAGTGGGTTGAGTTGTCCCTATTATCAACTACTCCTAAGATCTCTTTCAGCCTTAATCATAGTGACCTTAGCAAGTCATGTAATAATCAAGCATACAGAAGAAACGTTTACATGTGATGACTATTGGGTTATGCCTTTATTTTATTAAATCACCAACCCCTCAAAGCTTATAGCCAAGTGAACAATCAATGTCAAATTTGCAAAAGAATTCAGTGTGATATGTAGGTCTGGCAAAACAGACAAGTTGGTTGGGTAAAGGGTCATCATACCAGGTACATATCAGAATGGTCAAACTAAAAAGATTTAATTTGTTTTTGGTCAAAACGATCCGTTTTTAGAAATAAAATGTAAAATGACCAAAATTATCAGAATATTAGTTTTTAAACCTTAAAGAAAAATCATCCTTGGTGATTGCTTGGTGTACCTAGGAATTCATTTCAAACCTTATGTTTAGATGTTCCAACTCCAAGAATAGCTCATTATGAACATAGTTCAAACCTCTATGAACATAGTTTTTGAGGACAACAGGCCTATATAAATGCATGTCTCAAATTTATAATCTAAATGTGTACCCGGTGTTTGACTTAGCTTGATAAATGAACCAGAAAGTGCAGATGTTCCAAAACATGCACCTGCAATTAGAGAACAAAATAGTGTTTAACAAACTAGGTTTCAAAGATTAACCTTAACATGGGGACAATATCTACAAGGAATAAGAGGTCAAAGATTCATGATAAATAAACCAACCAATAATAAGTTTTGAAACAGAAACAATTCTGTAAATATAGGTTTAAACCTCAGAATGATTATAAACAATAGATTTCTATAAATTTCCCAAAAGCACATAAATGTTTCAGAACAGAAACTTCTGTCTAAACTTAAATTAACGCAGCAAGAGGCTTGTATCAAACAGGACTCTGAATCAATTGTACAACATCAAGTTAACGAAAAAATTCAATGGACAAAAATTTAAAAAAATCTCTGATTTAAGATGGTGTCTCCGGCAAACAAATACATAAAAATCCAATGTAAATGCTTATATTGTAACCAAATGATCAGGCTTCAATTCTTTCCTCTAAATTGTGACTAATTAAGATGAGTTTTTTTTTTCATAATAAAGGAGTATTGAAAATCTATTCAAATAAGATATTTCTTTGAACTTCCTATAAAGAAAATATGTAACATAATATGGTTCCTTTGTAGTTTGGGGTGATATAAAGAGCAATAGTGACGGCTTCATTTTACTATGGGTTATATATGGGCTGTTAATGTTCGGTTCTATCTTAAAAATCAGATTATTAGTTAAGGGACCCGGTTGTACAACCGTGTCATATTACCTTTCTAATGAGATTACATTAAATATAGCATGGTTGGATTTGTTGGTTATAATCAGCCTTTTATTGAGTTACCTCCAATAAACCTCTTGTGTTTTCATTGTGCCCAGGCTTCTCCATTAAATGTATTCTTTTTAAATTATTCTACATGCTTACGCAAATGAACAGTAACTTAATTATCATTTTTATGCATTTGGTGCAATAAGTTGCTTCCCTTTTAAGCCTGCATTTCTCTTTCGCTCTTTTGTATAGAGAAAGAGAGAGAGAGAGTGGGTTTGTGGGGGACCGGAGGTCAGGAGGAGGTTGGCTGCCGGTATTTCCGAGCACACCTTTCCGTTGTTTTCACTGTAAGACTCGATTTCTGACTATGGTTCTTTTGTCTGGTTCTTTTTAAAATCTTTCCAAACAATACTTTTAAGTCTTTTATGTAGAAGTTCTAACATGTGCAAAAAGATAAACAAACAAACACAAATAAATCTCAACATACTCACGATGATGTTTAAGAAACAATAGAGAAAAAACAAACTTCATCGATATGTAGCCGATGGATGTCAACGGGTATTTCTTATGATTCTAACGGGTATCCCCGATTATCTACGGGTACGCTCGATAGCCAACAAGTAAATAACCAATACATACCAAACGAGTTTTAGGTTGGATACAACACACTTTTTTAATTGGATAGGAGAATGAAATTACGTAGATCCGTCTCAAACTCATCCTCTACCATCCCTAGTCTTTTTAAAAATCAAAAGTGATATTTACCTTTTTTTTTTATCCACATCCCAAATTAAGTACGCCTTTTTTTTTATATCTAATATATTACTTTGTAACCTTACCACCGTATTAACCAAAACACGTATTCGCAATCAACGACTAATATTATAAAATCTACAACATTTAACATCGGGATTTCCAAATCACCTTATGAGATTGTATAATCATTACTATATATGTCATAACTGCTAAACGTAAATAAAATCTGTTACATCAAGATTATATTATAATAATTTTATAATATTATAATAATTATAATTATATAATAATAATATATGGGATTCCCAAATCTTCAAATACCCGCGTTTCATTCCTCCCCCAACATTCCCCCAAATCTCTCTACCAACATTCCTCTTCTTCTTCACACACAAACACATACACCCTCACTCACAATACACACACATCAACACACAGAGAAGAGAAGAAGATGTTGAAGGAGTCGATTATTGCTACACAAAACTGGAAGATGAAAGTTCGAATTGATCATTCATCAACGATTCCAACATTTTGCGATGGTAATCATCCTCGAATGCATTCGTGAATTAGGTTAATCGCTTTCATTTGCAGAGATTCTATCAGTTTTTCGTTTTACATCTCTCTTGCCATTTTCACTTTTTTCAGATCAACACGAACAAACAGGATGATTTCATAAAGCTTCAAGTAACAACCTCTGTTTTCCGGAGATTACTCATCGTTTTCCCCTTCGTTTTTTATGCAGACTTGTGTTATTAGATTGAATACACAGTGAGCCTGCGATGCTTGTAAGCGGAAAATAAAAAAAAAAACTCTACTGGTTAGTCTCATATTCTTTCTCATCATTGTTTACGTATTTTTCAGTCACCATTTCCATGAATGACATTGAGATATCGACATTATCGAAGTTTTGAATCCGATTCTACTAATTTAGATCAAATTTAATCTATGCTGTGTATTTGTTGTTCTTATTAGCAACGAAGGTTTGAATCTGTCGATACTGATTTAGATCAAATACGATTTACTTGTGTATACGATGGTCTTATTAGCGATGAAATTCGAACCTGCAAGTAATGGTTTCACTGTTTTCAGAGTTGGTGTTAGGTCGGTAGATATCTTCACGCTAATGAAGGTTTGAATTTGGCAGGTGCGGGTTTAGGCCAATTACGATTCATTGTTCTATAATTGGCACCTTTTGAATTGGTTTTATTACATTAAGATCTGTTTAACCTGTGGTTCTAGGGATATCTGTACTCCCCCTGACCCTCAAATGGAAGGACATACGTGACGCATTTGGGGGTAAATTTTGTTTACTTTGTCATGTCTTCTTTATAAGCTATTTTTTTTTTCATTTGATATAAAAAAAGATAAAGTGAGTTGACCCAATTGCCTTTACACATTTTTCTTACGCCCAATTGAAGTCGAGTTTTTATCCTTGTCAACAAAATGTTGGTTTCGTCAAAACTTTTCTTCTCCTCAAGCTGCATTTTTTATGACTGTGTCCAAAGAATTTATTGTTTCACTAATATACCACCTTTTTTGCATATAAAATGATTTTGCAGGTTTTATGATCTAAAATGACCATCCCGTGTAAGTTAAACCAAAAGCTTAAAAGATAGCTTATCTATAATATCTAATAGGTCAAACGGGTAAGCTATATGGTCAAATGGATGTGAAGTGAACAAAAGTGTTTTTTCATAAAACCTCCTCCTATTATTCAAAAAGTTGGATTTCTATTGAAATAACATAGTTTTCCATCATATATGTGTAAAATGTCCCTTGGCTTGGGGCAATATAAAAACGAATCAAGTAGTCCATGAGTCAATAGACATTGACTATAGTGTGTGTGTTTTTAGTCAGGGACACAGTGAAGGATGCTGCAGTTTTAGTCTTGACAGCAATTATAAAGGCATACCATCCTATTAGTTTTGTCTACCTGTCTAAAGTTCTTCTATTTTTTGCTGCACTGAATATCACTTTTCTGTTTTTTTTTTTCTAGTCAATTGGTATGAGGCCTTTAGAGTAGTCATTGGAGAAACTTGATGCTGTCATTCTTAAAGAGTCCTTAGCAATTAATGTGTTTCTGGAGGTGGTGTCCCAGCCAGGCTCAGGTTTGAAAACACTTATTTGTTATTATTTACTTGAGTCACTCATCTACTTGTTAGATTACTTAACAATTTATTAAAATTTGTTTGGTTAGTGTCTAAGTGATGGGACTCAGTCAGGGATGATGCTTTTTTAGTCTTGACAGCAATTATAAAGGCATACCATCATATTATTTTTGTCTACCGGTCTAAAGTTCTTTTATTTTTTTGCTGCACTGAATATCACTTTCTTGTTTCTCTTTCTAGTCAGTTGGTATGAGGTCTTTAGAGAAGTCATGGAGAAACTTGATGTTGTCATTCTTAAAGAAAGAGCTCTCAGCAATTTGTGTTTCTGAAGGTGGTTCCCACTAAGCAGAGCATTGGTGATCATTCTTGATCAGGTTATGTAGTCTTTCTGTTCTATCTATTTTATTACTTACTAGTATGAATGGATTTTATTTAATTATTATTGTTGATTTTTTTTTTTTGCATTTTGTGTGTTTCATATTATAATTTTGTTATGTAGGATCAGCTTAGGTTAAATGCATGCATGTTAGACTTTTGGTTCTAGATCGATGTCTTTTGTTGGTAATAATTTTGATGGTTATGCATTATTGAAGTTAATGCTAATGATGTCCCTTGAATTAGAGTTAAAACTATATGGGAAATGATAGGAAGTTAACATGTTAATACTTAATACTTATACATGGATTGGAATATTAGGTCTTTGGGGAGAAAAATGCAAATGATCTTTGTGAAGTAATAGTAAAAGATAACATTAGGCGACATGTATATGCAGGCTTCTACGGGAGGTTTTGCTAATCAATAACAAGCATGCTTAATGGGAAGAAACTTAAAACCTATACTGACTGCTATAAGTTTCACCCACATCCTGTCAGTTTCTATTATGTGTGTGGAATGTTTGAAATATGTTATGCCTCTTCCTGCATCGATATTAATTTTATGTTGTTATTTAAGCCTGTTGCTAAAGAGGTTGGTCTTGTGAAGACGATTAGTAATGTAGGTCATGCAAAGATAGTTGCTGGCAACTATTTAAGTATATTAATCCCAACTCTTGGTGTTGATATTAATTTTCTCTCATAACTTACTTAAACCTGTTGCTAGTAATGTAGGTCCTGCAAAGACAGTTGTTGGCAAGAAAGCAGAAGAACCAAGAAAACCAAAAAGGTTGAACCTAAAGATGTTGAGGTGAGTTCCTTGCACCAAACACACACCCATACATGCATATATAAACAAACCTTTATCCTATATTAGTTTTCTATCACACTAATTCACTATTCTTTTTTTATTTAATAAATTATTGGACTTTGGCTGCTGCGAGAACGTCGACACCAACTGACCTAGTGGCCAAACACGATAGGGTGACTCGACTACCAATAACCCAATATCTGCTACACATACTCACCTGCCCAATGATGTTGCAATGTTCAACACTCCCTCTCAACATCCACCCTGCTCATTCCTACTAATCAGCTTATTCATCCTACTGAACTGGTAATGACCTGTATTTATGACCTGATTGTTTTGTGGTAAACATATTATGCACATGAGGGAACTTAACTTATCATTTACGCTTTGAGAGTTGAAATTCTAGCAACTCCTTTTTGGGCTTTGTTATGCTGAGGCCTTTGGAAAAGTGATGGAGAAACCTGATGATGTTTGGTGGAAAAAGCTCTGAGAAAAGATTGGTTTTACTAGAGGTGGTCACCAATCGTGCTAGGCTCAGGTTTTAAAATGCTTTTTTTTTGTTCTTTACTTAACGGTCACTCATATATTCATGAGAGCTACCCTTATCATTTGTGCAGTTCAAGCGTCAGCACAACTAAATCGCCCAGGTCCGTTCGTTTTATCATTTCTCCAATTAATATGTGTTGCTAAAACTATTTAATATGGCGATCCAGATGGTCAATGCTTCTTAACTCTATTGTACAAAAATGTGATCTAACTTGGGTATATAATTCTTAGTCGTATCTAGCTTTTCTTTCTTCAATACAAATCTGATACTGCTGAACAAATTGGAGAAGTTTCACAATCTGTATCCGGACCAGGTGTTTTAGTAGGTAGTTAGATCCTTTTGTTTATTTTTTCCATAAAATTTTTGTTCTCTTTGTACTTCTGTTTTCCCCCCCTTATGCCATGCTGATATGAAAAAACACATGATTCATTTTGAATTGGTTTTATTACATTAAGGTCTGTTGAACCTGTAGTTCTAGGGATATTTGTACCCCCCCTGAACCTCAAATGGAAGGACATACATGACGCTTTTGGGGGTAAATTTTGTTTACTTTGTCATGTCTTCTTTATAAGTTACTTTTTTTTTTCATTTGATATAAAAAAAGTAAAGTGAGTTAACCCAATTGCCTTTACACATTTTTCTTACGCCCAATTGAAGTCGAATTTTTATCCTTGTCAACAAAATGTTGGTTTCGTCAAAACTTTTCTTCTCCTCAAGCTGCATTTTTTATTACTGTCTCCAAAGAATTTATTGTTTCACTAATATACCACCTTTTTGCATATAAAATGATTTTGCAGATTTTATGATCTAAAATGACCATCCCGGGTAAGTTAAACCAAAAGCTTAAAAGATAGCTTATCTATAATATCTAATAGGTCAAATGGGTAAGCTATATGGTCAAATGGATGTGAAGTGAACAGAAGTGTTTTTTCATAAAACCTCCTCCTATTATTCAAAAAAAGTTTGATTTCTATTGAAATAACATATTTTTCCATCATATATGTGTAATATATCCCTTGGCTTGGGGCAATATAAACACGAATCAAGTAGTCCATGAGTCAATAGACATTGACTATAGTGTGTGTTTTTAGTCAGGGACACAAGGACACAGTGAGGGATGCCTGCATTTTTAGTCTGGACAGCAATTATAAAGGCATACCATCGTATTATTTTTATCTACCACTCTAAAGTTCTTCTATTTGTAGCTGCACTGAATATCATTTTCCTGTTTCCCTTTCTAGTCAGTTGGTATGAGGCCTTTAGAGAAGTCATTGGAGAAACTTGATGTTGTCATTCTTACCCAGTCCTTAGCAATTAATGTGTTTCTGGAGGTGGTGTCCCAGCCAGTCTCAGATTTGAGCACTTATTTGTTATTCTTTACTCAAGTTACTCATCTACTTGTCAGATTACTCAACAATTTATTAAAATTTGTTTGGTTAGTGTCTAAGTGATGGGAAACAGTCAGGGATGCTGCATTTTTAGTCTTGAGAGCAATTATAAAAGCATACCATCCCATTATTTTTGTCCCAGTCTCAAGTTCTTCTATTCTTTTGCTGCACTGAATATCACTTTCCTGTTTCTCTTTCTAGTCGGTTGGTATGAGGCCTTTAGAGAAGTCATTGGAGAAACTTGATGTTGTCATTCTTAAAGAGCTCTCAACAATTTATGTGTTTCTAGAGGTGGTTCCCATTGAGCAGAGCATAGGTGATCATTCCTGATCAGGTTATGTAGTCTTTCTTTTCTATCTATTTTATTACTTATTAGTATGAATGTTTTTTTCTCTTTTTGCATTTGGTGTGTCTTATTTTAATTTTGTTAGGTAGGATCAGCTTAGGTTAAATGCATGCATGTTAGACTTTTGGTTCCTGATCTATGTCTTTTGTTGGTAATAATTTTGATGGTTATGCATGATTGAAGTTAATGGTAATGACGTCCCTTGAATTAGAGTTGAAACTATATGGGAAATGATAGGAAGTTAACATGTTAATACTCATACATGGATTGGAATATTGGATCTTTGGGGAGAAAAATGCAAATGATTTTTGATGTGTTGGTAGGCTCAACCCAAAGAAAGAACCCTAATATCATTCATGTAAAATTTAACTAATTTATGGTATATTTGTTTAGCTTTCCATCTTAATATACACGGTTTAAGAAATTGAGTCCTGACAAAGATAGGTTGCGAGTCAGCATTCCCTTTCACACACACCATGCTTCTTGTTTTGGCACTCAAATTTAAAATAAAGATAGTGAAAAAAATATCCTTATTTTGGTATTAGTGTGTGTGTGTATATATATATATATATATATATATATAAAGAAAAAAATTACTGCGGTTATTGAGGATCAGAAAATCAAAATAGGGCGTTTAAGACCCGAAAATCATTAATATGAATCTTATAACCTTAAGGTGCCAAATATACTCACTTTGTCATTATTAGAGGTGCGTGGCCAAGTCAAGTTGTGGTTTGGTGAATCCTCAAAAAACCTTGAGGTTGGGTAGGTTTTACAGTGTATGTTAAGTGTGGGGATGATTAAACCTATATGGGAAATAATAGGAAGTTGACATGTTAATACATATGCATGGATTGGATCTTTGGGGAGGAAAATGAAAAAGATTTTTAATATGTTGGTAGGCTCAACGCAAAGAAAGAACCCTAATGTCTTTCATGTAAATGAACTAATATATGGATATGTGTTTAGCTTCCCATCTTAATATACATGGTTTAAGAAACCGAGTCCCGACAAAAATAGGTTGCGAGTCAGCATTCCCTTTCACACACACCATGCTTCTTCTTGTTTTGGCACTCAAATTAAAAATAAAAGTAGTGAAAAAAAAATCCTTCATAAATGGATATAAAGAAAAAAAACACTACGGTTTTTGAGGACCAGAAAATCAAAATAAGGCGTTTAAGACCCGAAAATAATCTATATGATCCTCATAACCTTAAGGTACCTTAAATACTCATTGTGTCATTATTAGAGGTGCATGGCCAAGTCAAGTTGTGGTTTGGTGAATCCTCACAAAGCCTTGAGGTTGGGTAGGTTTTACTGTGTATGCTAAAGTGTGGGAACAATTAAACCATTATGGTAAATATAAATCAAAATCACGAGCACAAGCTGTTAGTTGGGACTGAATGGGTTATGGGTTTAAGGACAATATACCAACAATCAAGGTTAGAGCATTAGTACTTTTCCATAGTGAAATGGGGTGTGAAAAAGGTTAACACGTTTATTATGATCCCATTACATTTCTTTTTCGCGACGGAAAAATATTAAGTTGGGGAATGTGATGGGATTTAATGCATGTTTTAGGCATAATTATTGTATCATGCATAGTGGTTTATCTGTTTTATCATTATTTCAATTAGTATGTGTTGTTACTTGTTAATACTATTTGGCATCATTCTGAAAGTAACATGTTCTTGAAGTTAGTTATTCTAATGTGTTGAGAGTAGTGTGAAGTAATAGTAAAAGATAACATTAGGCGACATATACATGCAGGCTTCTACTGGAGGTTTTGCTAATCAACAACAATCATGCTTAGAGGGAAGAAACCTAAAACCTATACCGACTGCTGCAAGTTTCACCAATATCCCGTGTCATTTTTTTATGTGTGTGGAATGTTTGAAATATTATATGTCTCTTCCTGCATCGATATTAATTTTCTGTTGTCATTTAAGCCTGTTGCTAAAGAGGTTGGTCTTGTGAAGACGGCTATTGGCTAGAAAGCAGATGGAGCAAGTCAAACCCAAAAAGTTGAACCTGAAGATGTTGAGGTGAGTTTCTTCGGCCAAATACGCACACACACACACACACATACTACATATATAGATATTCTTAATGCTTAGGAAGGTTGGACTAACATTACACCTGTTTTAATCAAGTACCTTTATCTTGCTTGTTGTTTGCAACCGGCTGAGATGACCCTTGAGGACAATGAAAACATATTAGGATCTCTCGTTTCAGTAGATACCATCATCCAGTTGAAGAGTGCCGCATGGAAAGAACGACTTGAAGGTTTCTCATTTCCAAAATATTGATAAATAAATATCTTATTAATAATCAATATATAAATTTATATCTTATTGATTCCATAGTCGCTTAGGGAATAGACTTCCTTCCAATTACTAATGGTGAATTGATTTAATTCTGGAAGCAACCTCTCTTTTCCCAAGCTGAGGTAAGGTTTGCCTAAATTTCACCCTCCCCAGACCATATCCAACAGGTTTGCCATGGGTGGGATTCACAGGGTATGGTTGTTGCTGTTGAAGTTGATGTAATTTGTTTTTCATATGTAGCAATGATTGTGACACTCACCAATGTGTTTTTCAAAATTAGGGCTTTTTCTCCTGCAGTAATTACCTCTGTTAAAGAACAAGTTGAAACACTCCAAGAACTTGATGCGTAAGCTGAGATTTTAATTGATCTACTCTGTGCTGTTCTAGTTAAAGTATCAATTTGCCAGTTGCATAAGAACATAGCTCTTATGAAAAGTTATAGTCTTCTGAATCTGTTTTACGTCTTAAGTTTATGTTTTTGCATGATGATGTTGGGTCACTCTCTTTGTTTCAGCCACAAAACAACATAGAAGAAGAACTGAAGAATGTGAAATATATTAAGTTTAAAGAGTAGAACTGAAGAATGTGAAATATATAAAGTTTAAAGAGTTGTTTTGCTGCTTCAAGACTCTGCTTTCATTCCATCAATTTGGTTGTTTAGATAGCCGGTTATTACATGTAAGCTCAAGAGAAAAAGTAAACAAACTACCACCTAATAGGACGACCTGGACTCGAACATATTTTAAATGAATATATGCTTTTTATGACCTAAAATAATCTGATGACACAGCAGACTCAACTTGACCTGTAACCCAGTAACCCGTCAAGATTTTACAGATGACAAGTATTTTTGAAAGAGTGGCTGATATCAAGACCTGTGCACAAGCCATTAGATGTCTAACCACTTTCTCTAAGGTGGTGGTCCCAGGTTTTGTTTTTGAAGGAGTATGTGTAGTCAAGCATCCAAACTAAAGTTCTTTGGGCTCTATAATCTTCTTAGGAGTTTGAACACATGGTTCTTATTTTTAGTTTGGCATTGAAGTTGCATGCCATATTATTTCCTTCAATTTTGTAAATGTTAAAGATCCTGAAAGAGTACAGACACCCTAAAGGTTTTGGCGAGGGCCTGCTGTGGATGGTTTCTGCAATTGAAGACTTTAAGGTTGCACTTGTATATCTGGAATTGAAGGATGTAATTGGTATATGCAAAGATACTGGTTTACAATCAAATGGTGCTGCTACCAGAAGTTCTACCATTATACATATTGGCACTTTACACAAATTTGTTGGTTTCGATATCAACGGTTCTTGCCAGATGTCAAGCTATTCTGAGTGCAATAGTAGCAAAGTGTGGAAAAAATAACTCCTTTCGAGGTATGGTTGTGTTTTTTGCTTCTAGATTGTTTCTGCAGTTTCGATGTTCAAACTTCATGTGTTTTCTCTGGCAGGGTGCAGCTGCTGCACCAAAGAAGGTGATGTTATGTTTATGTATATTTTATTCAATAATGAGACATGAAGTTGCATGCCATATTAAGGCGGTTGATAAAATCATGGAAGAAGATAATAAGCGTATTCATCCTACTGGAATAGGTAATAATAATTTGTATTTATGAGTTTAATTGTGTTGTAGTTAACATATGCATTGAAGGAACCTAACTTATGTTTTACACCGTGTCATTTTTCTAGTGGAATAGTTCGGGGCTCTTAGAGGTCGGTTATATGACAGCAACAAAAATTTAAACATGCCTATTCTTACCTCTATAAGTGGTCTTGCATCTGCTATGGGACCTGCAATAGATATGTCCAACAAGGTCCAGTAGACACACCTATCTCCCATCAATTTATCAGTCAATGGCTTTTAACAATTAACCCTAATCTTGTTTAATCTAATTATATATACTTTTGTTACTGTTGAGTGTTGACTGATTCTTGGTTTTCTGTTATGTACGATATACTACTGCTTCTTTTGACTGATGCTAAACATGGCACGGATGGACGCAGAGACCTATTTGATTGGTTGTCCAGTCAATTTACAGGATTAGTAGAGTTCCCTGATGCTATTCAATTGCTGTGACCAGTTGCTTTTTGCTATGATGGTATTTAACATTTATAGATATATCATATAATATTTAGTTTTCAATATGCATTTGAAAGTTGGCTGGTTAGGTAATTTCTGGACAAGTCAGCAGATGTTAATAAAGCAGCAAAAGTATGCTTTGGAGATATTAAGAGTATGTGGATTGACCAGAATGAGTGTGTGAAACTGCTTATTCTAAATATCTATTTATTGTGTTTTTAATCATTCTGAACTGATGTTCTCAATCACTGTAGGGCAGAAGAATGAAAGAGATATCCCTGTACATGTGTTAGCAATTATTCTTGAAGAATTGAAGTCACATGCTGCATTTCTGGATGTATATGACAACACTAGAACTATTCCCACCGGACAAACAATGGTCATACATCTAGCAACAAATTTTTATCTTCAATACGGTGTAGCTGCTAAACTTTGTTTATTTTGATTTAAAAAAATATATTGAATGGTTTTGATTTTGTCTTTTGTGGTTGTTTGCTTTTTGGCAGGAGGTTGCTACTTGACTTTTCTGTGAGCATGGTGAAGCGAAGGACTAACTAGATTCTTAGGTATAGGTAAATTCTTCAATCGTGAAATGCTTGTCCTTTTTTGTTCTCCAATTTTTTTTTTCTTTTCAGGATGGAACTCCTACATGAATTTTATGTGAGCTCGGGGAAGCGAAAGATAATTATCTTAAGGTAAAATTTTAATTCTAAAATTATTCTGTTTTAAAGTCTTATGGCTGCCGAAACTATTTGCTTTCTCACAAGGTGCTTCTACTTAACTTTTATGTGAATGAGGGGAAGTGAACGCCTAACCGGTATGTTATTTTTATGTGAATGAGGGGAAGTGATCGCCTAACCGGTATGTTATTTTTGAGGTAATATCTTCAATACCAAAATGGTTATGGCTTAGTGTTTTGATTGATAATCTGAGGTGCTACTTGAGTTTTATGTGAACTTAGGGAAGCTAAAGCCTAGCTAGATTTTTATTTTTTCTTTTGGAATTGCGAACTCACACACTCTCTAAACCTACTCCTTAATTTACCCACTTGTCTACCATGGGCAAAGGCCAATTGGTGCCTAGCCAGATTCTTATTTATATGTATATTCTTCAACCCTGAAATGCTTAGGTCTTTCTTTTTTGTTTGCCAAAAATTATTTGCTTTCAAGGATGGAGCTGCTCCTTGACTTTTATGTAACCCTGGGGACGCGTAAAAGATTGTTATCTTTGAGGTGACTTTTTTTTATTCTAAAATGGTTGTCTTAATCTTATTATAAAGACCGCCAATAACTATTTTCTTTCTCGTAATGTGCTTCTACTTACTTTTAAGCAAAGGAAGGGACACAGAAGCCTAACCATATTTTTATTTTTAGAGTTAACATCTTCAATACTAAAATGATTGTCTAAGTAGATTCTTCTATCATATAATGCTTATGTCTTTCTTTTTTGTTTTCGAAAATTTATTTGCTTTATGGGATGGAGTTCCTGCTTAACTTTTATGTGAGCTCGAGATTGCGTAAAGGCTTATTATTTTTTAGGTAAAATTTTAAATTCTAAAAATCTTATGTTTTTTTTTATACTCCAAAATGCGCTAATAACAATTTGCTTTCTTGCAAGGTGCTTCTATTTGACATTTATGCGACAAGAGGGAGTGCTTACCTAACCATATTCTTATTTCGAGGTATCATCTTTAATACTAAAATCGTTATGTTTTAGTGTTTTGTTTGCTAATAATTGTTTTCTCTATACCTTGGAGGTGTTACTTGACATTTATGTGATATTGGGGAAGCTAAAGCCCGGTGAGATTCTTATGTATATGTAGGTAAATTCTTCAATCCTGAAATGCTTATGTCTTTCCTTTTTATTTGCCAAAAAGTAATTGCTTTCTAGGATTGAGCTGCTACTAAACTTTTATGTGAGCTCATAGACGTGAAAAGATTACTATGTCATCGTAAGTCTTAGGGCTGCCAATAACTATTTGCTTTCTCTCAAGATGCTTCTACTTGATTTTATGTGAGCAAGGGGAAGTAGACGCGTGACCAGGATATTATGTTCGAGGTAATATCCTTAATACTAAATTGTTATGTTTTAGTGTTCTATTTGCTAATACGTGTTTTCTTTGTAGTTTGGAGGTGCACTTGAGTTTTATATGAGCCAGGGGAAGCTAAGTCTTAGCAACATTCTTATCATGTACTATAGGTATATCTTTATTTGTGAAATGCTTAATAACTTGAGTTTTAACTTCTACTGGACCTTTATTTGAGCTTGGGACACGAAAAGATAACTATCTTTGAGGTAAAACTTTTAATATTAAATATCTTTTTTTTTCAATTCCTCAGGCTGCGAATAACTATTTGCTAGACCTGTATGCAAACGAAGGATAGTGAATGTCTAAACATATTACAATTTCGAGCTAACATTTTCAATACTAAATAGTTATGTTCTAATGCTTTGTTTGCTAATAATTGTTTTCTTTATTTTAATTGCCAACTTTTTAATCGCTAATTATTTGTTTTTATGGGATGGAGCTGCTACTTGACTTTTATGTGAGCTCGAGGACACGAAAAGATTATTATCTTTAATGTAAATTTCTTGATTCTAAAAATCTTATGTCTTTTAAGTTTTAACTCCTCGAGGTGAGAGTAACAATTTACTTTCTCGAAAGGTGCTTCTACTTGTCATTAAGGTTAATGAGGTGTAGCAAATGCCTAATTATATTATTATTTCGAGGTAGCATCTTCAATTCTGAAATACTTATATTTTAATGTTTTGCTTGCTAATAACTGTTTTCTTTATAGTTTTGAGGTGCTACATTAACTTTTATGTGATTTTGGTGAAATGAAGTGTCTTGCTTGATTAGCTGGTAACTACACGAAAGTTTATAACCCTCTGGTTGATTTAGAAGTTTCTATTTGGTTTGCATCTGAAATCTGGGGTGGGATCTAAAATTGTTTTGGTAAGGTTTGTTTATATCTGTTGTGTTTAACTTGATTAATTATTAATCGGTAGTAATAAAAAAATGACCTCTGACCCCCAACAGTTGGTATCCGAGCTTCTTATGCAACCAAATAGACTATAATCTTGTTATTTGATAAGTATGTTTGCAATCATTTGATCGAAATTTTGTTTGACCAAATGATTGTAAATTCTTGTTTTGTGTTATTTGGGTAAAATCAAGTCCTAGACCTTGTGTGGTTGTGCTTTGGTTTTTGATTGATGTAGTCTGTATTTTTTTGGCTGTTTTGGAAGCGTATTGTGTTTTTGTTGTATTTTTATTTTTTTATGAAAATTGTAAATTTGTAAAAACCAAAGACTTCAAAATCAAGATCCAAGATGAACAAGGAGCAACATGGAGATGTTAAAGTCGGTGAGAGTAGTTTAGGATTACCAATATCAAGAAAATGTTTTTGCCTTGTAGTTGTTTATGTTTAAACCCCCGTGACCAATTTTGATTTTGCTAAAAGGCTCTAGCAAAATCAAATATTTATTAGGACTTGGTTTACAATATTTTTTGTTGTTTATGGTTGGTTAATGATTATAAAAGTTCTAATTTAAAATTTTAAACCATATACAGAGTTTTTCAAAAGGAGTTTTGGAATTTGAATAACACAAGCTATCTAAGTTTTATTAAACTAGTCAAAGTTGTAAATAAAAGCATTAATTTAATCTAAAATCAAGATTTTGTGAATGAATTAAAAGTAGTTTAATTTTGTAACAAAACTCATATTTAATAAATAGTTTATTCAATCAATTTGCGACAAATTTAGTTTTAAACATGCTATTTAAAATTATGAGTCCGGAGAAATGACAGGGCTTATCTATTTAAACATTAATCACTGAGCACTCACTTGCTAAAGATGAAGAGGTTGATGAATTGGTTGTGCTTGGTTTTCTCTTAAATGTTGAGTTTACAGGGGACATTATTCTTAACTCTTTCTCAAAATCATATGATCAGTTTGTCATGAACTATAACATTAATGGTTAGGAGAAAACAATTCTACAGTTGCATTTAATGCTTAAGAATATCCAAATTAATGTGCTAATGAAAGCAATTCATGTGCTAATGATCTAGCCTAATCAAAGAAGGTGGAGTGAAAAGGCCTATTGCTGAGGGTAAGGGCTGGAAAGTATGACACCAACGGAATAGGCAAGCAAACTGTCGAAGTCTCTCAAAAGGATAATTAATGTTTTCACTGTAATGAGATAATTCACCGAAAGAGAAATTGTTTCAAGTATCTTGTAGATCTGAAGAAGAACAGGGCCTCAGGGCAACTACTTATCTAGCTTATCCATGAACCTTCCATGTAGCTTCCATGGTTGAATATTGTAGCGTTTTCTAGAGAATTTTGAGACCATTCAAGGTAGAGATGGGCAAAAAAACCGGCTCGGCCAAAAATACCAGAACCAATTTCAAACAAAAACTGGTTTGATCCAAACCGACCCGCACCGCCGGTTTCAAACCGGTTTTCAAACTGCTTCCCAAATTGTTTTTCAAACTGGTTTTTTATGTTTTTAAAAACAAAAATTAGAATTTTAATTTTTATAAATTATAAATATCTTTTACAAATAAATATATATAAATGCGGCTTGTGATTATATAAACAATTAATTGTTTATTTAATTTATCATCTCACATAATCTTATTTTTATGATTTTATAGTTTATATTTTTGATTACTTTGTAACAATTATTAAAAAAAATAAACCGAACAGGTTTCTAAACCGACCAAATCGGTTTCTATTGGTTTGGGATTTCGAAACCTAAAACCGGTTTGAAACCCGAACTTGTTTTGACCAAGTTTGACCAAACCGGTTTAGGTTAGAAACTGAAATCCGTTTTCAAAAAAACCCGGTTTGTACACCTCTAGGCCCCAATGCCTTAAAATCCCACAGCCTAAAACTGAAGCCCCATGACATGAAGGTTACCAACCATGACAAGCTTTTGTTTTTCCTATATAAAATTAAGTATGTTATTAACGTCCTCTTTAAGGTGTTGATTCGCAGAAACGTTTCAACATTAGCTTTTTCACATTATGGACCCCTTTAGTGCATGGGTTCGTAACAATGTTCCATGTTAGTATTTTTCATGGTTTTACTCTTTCACTACAATGCAGGTTCATAATACTAGTTTCTTACCGGTAAAGACCAACGCCCTTACACTCCGCAACTTCTATGCCTCTCGGCGAGACCAATTAGATGCACATGCAAATAGCAATTAATCCTTAGCCCAAGTGGTTGATATAAGATGGATTGATGTACGAGCTTTTATATGGGTCGTATCAGTCTATCGACCTATGTAGCCATGATTTAAGCAAATTGAAGTTGTTTCTAGTGGTCGCTAGTCCAGTAGTCCTGGTAGTCCTTGAATGTTATTATGATACTTGAGGAAGCAGCTTAGGCATCAGCATGGGTCGATACAATCAATAGCCCAAGAGCGGGGAAAAAATGGTCGTTGGGAAATATAGTGTTTGATAAATACTTTTTAATTATTTTATTATTAATAATTGTATATCCTTTTAAATTTAATTGTGTTATTAAAATTTAATTTCTTTATCATTTGTTTAAATTAAATTTAAATAGTTAAATGACGAATGAGTGGAGTCCTTCAAATTATAATCATTTTCTTGTTAGAATTTAGTGAGAGTTAAATGAGTGTGGTCTCATGTTTATGTGAAAAAGAAAAAGGTGATCATATGTTGTTATTTATTTATTTTTAAACGACAAAATTATTCTGCTACTACTACTAAAAAAAGTTGTCAAATAGTGTCAAGGCTCATTCCCCCAATGGCTAATGCTAAACCATCTTTAATATATGATACAATGATTAAAAAATTGGTTTCTTAAACCACGCAGTTTATAAAATTATTTGATTGCTGTTTCTCTGCTGGGAAACTTCAAATTTATTCTTTTGAAGTACAGAACCATAAAGATCTTAAAAAATTTACAGGTGATCTATCGAAATTGTAAAGAACTAGTCTTTTATCTTCAGTTTCCAGCTTCATTGTTCTTGAAGGAGTTTCTGCGAGCCGATGCTAGAACAGTCTTGTCCGCGACTATAAAATAAGCTGCTCCTGCCACTGCAGCGAGTTCAGATAAATTCATGTAACACGAGTCAATTAATACGCTCAAAACGCGTATATGTTATTCAAGTCTGAACGTTTCTTATGAACCCAAAATCTCTTCCGTATATGTTATTCAAGTCTAAACACTTCTAGTGAATCCAACGTCTCTTCTGTCTATCGTCGACATAACATTTGTGATTTGTTATAGAAGTCGTCGTATATTAAAATGTAGCTAACCTGTGGAAATGACAAGAGCCTGTGCAGTATAATTGAGATTTGTTCTTCCCCATGGCAGCTTCTTTGCAATAGCCACCTGCATTATATATACATATAACATACATACATACATACACATATATATGTATATATATAGATATAGATTTATGGTATATGAATATAAGATTCATTATAAGTGGACTAACAGTTGGAATAGCAGTGACAATTGCAGCTAATACAGGAGCCTTGGTTCCTGCAACAACTTCATCTGAACATCCCACATAAAGGTATGTACTTTAGTTGTCTAATTTTAAATATTATTGCATAAAAATAACATGTAATTACTACCATGGGATTGTTTCTTGACTATTTCTTGGTTGAATGAGGCCATCAACACTCAATATAGTATGATTAGTGAAAACTTGTGAAGTTCAAGTTGAAGAAAGGAGTGAAGTGATAACTTAGTATTTATAACTAGCAAAGTCGGTTCCTTTTAAAATTTGCTATTTGCTAATAAATATATATAAAAGTGTTAGAATATAACTATAAATTGAAATGAGAAAAGTATTAAAATAATGTTTCTTTAGGCATATTCATACATCGTGTATCTATCTTATGTCCATGTATTATTTATAATTATAAATATATTAGAATATACAAACCTTAATTTTGGTAAATGTATTTTATATTAAGGAGAACAATGTTAATTCATTATCTATTGGCTTTATGATGTGGCATACTTTCATTGAACGAGTTTTTTATTTTGACTTTTACATGATATTTTAGTGTTTTAAAGGTACGAAGAGCATATTAAACAATAAAAGAGGTAGCTAGGTAAGCCTCATGTTGTAGAATCTCATTCACTCACGTCAGTTTCTCCTAACGTGAAACACATTCAAAATGAATGAATTAATATAATTTACTCTAGACTATTTTCCTTGAGAATGAATAAAAAGAATTCTAAAAAAAAACTCCTTCCAAAATGAAATGCAAAAAGAATCCTCATAAGGATCAAATAAATATAAGGATCAAAACCACCCCCCCCCCCCCCCCCCCCCCCCGGGAGGGACTTTTATTTTGAACTTTTTATATTTTTTTTGCTATATTTCACTTTTGTTACTTTTCTTTTTCTAGTTTTTTTGTATTATTTATTAATGTTTTGTTGTCTCCCTTCTGGTTTGACTTCCGTTATCTTTTTCTGATTTCTTTTTGTTACTTCGTTTTCATTTGTTTAGGGTTTATAGGCGATAGCATTTTATCTTTCCTTGATTTTAACATTATAAGTTTTAAAACCACTCGCATAAACATGTATAGGTATATTTTATTTTGTATATTTAAAGCATATTAATGTAGTTGAAATATATAGTTTTATAGCCTTTCTAATTAAAATTTATTTACCTCCTATCCTCGTTAAGATGATGATGATGTGGGTTTCGGTTTGATTGGTTTCTTTTTCTAAAATTAGGATATATCCTGCTACTCTATCCACTAGGGATCTTCACCAGCACTCAAGCACAACATTCTATATATACCTACTCCAGTATTTCATACCAAGATTATTTTTTTGATACTTTTAAACCACCATACAAATATAATAATAACATATAAAAACACACCTTCTACTCTTACATAACATGAAATCTTGTTTGCAAAATTTCTTGTTTTATGGTCATAAAACCAAAAAGTGGGGATTTCCTTTAGTTTATCCTGTAATTCACTAAAAGTCTTAAGAAAATGGGATTTTCATATTTTTTATTATAAAATTTTAATATATTTAACGTGGAGATATACAATAAATAAAGTTGTCATTTTGTTGTGATTTTCTTTGGGAGGTGGGAAGTTGCAGTTACCCTCTGGTAAGCCTATCACAATTTCCTTCAGACGTTACACTGCAACTTACATTTCGGTTTGTAACACGTGTCCTAGAGTGTCCTTTAAAGCGTTTTAAGTTCTTGTCTTTAATGGAGGGGCATTTTTTTTTACGTAAACGCCCCTCCTTCACATCGATCGTATTCTTTTGTCTCTTCTTCACGTGAGCTTAAAAACGCCCTAAAAATTGGCATCATGAGTTCATATACGAAATCCTATTAAACATACATTAAATTAATGTTAAACATATATAGAATCCTATTAAACATACGTTACACGTATGTTAGTGTGTATCTTAGTTTGACCTGCCACGAAAACTAAAGTCCTATGTCTAGACGCGGTAGCTAATATCTTCTTAACCTGTCACACTTCTTAGATTAAAGACAAAAACTTAAACACTTATCTTTCTTAGTTGCACCTTTGTATCATTTCTTAGATTATACTTTTCACTAAACCATGTCTCCTTATGGAATGATGGCTCAAGTACAAAGCAACTAAGGGGCCGTTTGACAGCATCTGAATCAGTTTTTTAATGGTTCAGATGTCTGAATGGTTCAGCACTCAATGGTTCAGAGTGTTTGTTTCGCGAGCAAATGTCTGAATGGTTCAGACATTTGCCTCTGAATGGTTAAACATTATACTAATGCTGAATGGTTAAGAGGTCTAATGCTGAATGATTAAGACCTCTTATCTGAATTGATCAGACATTTATCTTTGAATAGTTAAACGATATATTAGCTCTTAATGGTTTAGATATCTTAATGGTTCAGCACTTATGGTTCAGACCTCTTATTAGTTCAGCATTTAATTATTTAGAAATTGTCAAACAATCCCTAAATGTTTTAGCTTTAGGTCCTCAATTTATATAAGGCCTCAAAATTTTCTAGTAATAAATTAATATATGTTGATTGTGCTGATATATTTGGGCTTTAATCCACCAATGGTAAACCTTATTGTTGTTGGTGCCTAGCTTAGATAAAAGGTGAGGGTTTATAGTGTAAACTTTAAAAAGAGCATCCGACTTTTTGGTGTGCCTAAGGCCTTGAAACAAATTTATAAATTTTGAAACACTCCTGACAAATAAAGATGTGTAACGTTAATTATTTGACACTGTGTTAAATACTCTATGTATATATATTAATTATGTATATATGACTTTGTATATATAAATTTTTTAATGATAGTTTCTACCAATCAACAAACTATATATGTGGGTAGACTTGGGCATAAAAACCGGGTTCGGACCCGACCCGGTGGACCCGACCCAGAACCGGGTACGGGTACGACCCGGTATATGCATACCCGGGTTGGACCCGAAAAAACCCGTAGGGTTGGAACCGGGTATGATTTTCTAGAATTTCTTAGAACCCGACCCGACCCGACCCGACCCGGAACCGGTTGAACCCGGTTTCGACAGTTTTTTTTTTTTTTTTTTATTTAAAGTGGCCGTTTTTTAACGGCTATATAGCCGTTACCTTCGATTTGTGACCGTTTTTTTGGTCACTTTTGCCCTATAAGTTAGTATAAATAGGTGTGGGTTGATATGGTTTAGTACCCAAGTCTCAAACGCAAAAATATACGCAAAAAACGCAAAAAATACTCTCGTTTACTCTCGTTTTACACGTTCACTCTCTCGTTTTACACTTTCACTCTCTTCAATCTTGATATGGCTCACTCACAATCTTCCGTTGGTCAAGGTTCGTCCAACGCTCCAACCGTCGTTCGTGTTCTTGCACACAATCGTAACATGGATGTTTGGTGCAATTGGGATATGGTTGAGTTGAGTGACGGGTCTGTAAAGGCTCGTTGCAAGTTTTGTGGAGCTTTGCTTGCTAAAGATTCTAACACGACTTTAAACAAACACATTAGCAAGAAGTTTTGTAAGTCGTTGAAAAGTAATCCGGATTCGCAACAAACACAATTGGGTGGAGACGGTGGAATCTTTAATTACGATGTTAATACGGTTCGAGATCGAATGGCGAAGTTCGTGATTCAAGAAGCTTTGCCTTTTAGTCACTTCGACAATCCTCGGTTGACCAACTTAATTCGAGAGACGCTTCAACCTCGTTACACTCACGTAAGTCGTACTACACTTAGACGTTATTGTTTAAAATTATGGAAACAAGCAAAAAATGATTTAATTGTATTATTTGAAAATTTAAATACCGGTGTAAAGTTAACTAGTGACGTTTGGTCGGCTCCACACGGTTTACCCGAATCGTACCTTTGCGTCACCGCTCATTGGGTGGATCCCAATTCATGGCAATTGATTAAACGTACGATTGCATTTGATCTTTTTCCGCATCCACACACCGGAGAATTTTTGTTTTACTTTTTAGATAATGTAATAAGTACTTTTAAATTAGAAAATAAACTTTTTTCAATTGCATTTGATAACGCCTCTAACAACACAACCGCGGTTGAAAAATTAAAATTAAAATATCTTCCGATTGCAAACGGTGATTTTTTCCATACTCGTTGTGTTGCACATATTATTAATTTAGTAGTGCAAGACGGACTATCCGGGCAATATGTTAATAACTTTATTACATCTTTTCGATTTATGTTACATGACGTTTTTAAAAAAAGTAGAAGAAGATATCAAGATTATAAACAACTTTGTAAGGATACGCACTCTAGATTTTTAGGTCCTAATTGGGATGTACCTACTCGGTGGAATTCGACTTGTCACATGTTTGAATGTGCTTTAAAACAAAAGGGCACTTTGAAAGCTTTTCATAATAGTCTTTCGGATAATGGTGAAGCCGACCCATTTCCGGATGCGGGTTGGGAGAATCTTCAACGTCTATCCGAGTTTCTTGAGGTTTTTAAAAACTCAACAACAAAATTATCGGGAGTTTATTATTCCACTAGTTATTCGGTGCTTCAAGAACTATATTTTATGTCTTTGAATTTTAAAAATTTTAAAATAAAAATAATATGTTTAATCAAATGATAGAACCAATGAAAGAAAAGTTTAAAAAATATTTTAAGGACTTACCACCCGTTTTTACGTGTGCCGCCGCTTTAAATCCGTTTCTAAATGTTGCGGGGGTTGAATGTTTGATAGATGAGATAAATGACAATTTGGATATGCATGACGAAAACCCTGATTTTTCAAACGAGGCAAAAGAAAATTTTAATCATAGTTTGAAAACAATTTATAATTTTTATTTAAATAGATATGGGCCTAACGTAAACATAACCATGCCAAGTGGATCAACCTCAAGTGCTAGTACCTCGTTTAAAGACCCTGTTTTGACTATGTTGAATGTTGTTCGGGATGTGACGGCTAAACGTCAAAGAGGTAACACCCCAACAAGTGAGCTCGGTAGATATAGTGGAACGGATTTTATTTCCACTATGACTACCGAAGATTATCGTGCATTCGATATTTTGGCTTGGTGGAAAGGAAAAGAATCTCAATTTCCGATTCTTTCTGCTATGGCCCGTGATTTACTAAGCGTCCAAGCTTCTACGGTAGCTTCGGAATCTTCTTTTTCTCTTAGTGGCAGGGTAATATCATTACGAAGAACAAGACTAACTCCGGAAGCAGTGGAGATGTGCATTTGTTTAAAGGATCACTTAGACGCAACGGATCGTATACAAGACCAAACAAGCCTCGAAGACGAGATTACTTAGACGCAAAGTACATGATGAAGAGGTAGAAGACGGAGTATCTTCTGGCATATCCGATGAAGAATTAGCATTTGATCAAGCATCTCGTAGTAGATAAAATTAGACGATATTGTTATTTTTAAGTTGTTTTAATATTATATGTCTTTCATGTTCTTTTTAAATTTCTTTGTCATTCAAATGTTTTATATAAAAAGTATTTAATATTTGTATATTATAAGTGTAACATTTTCTGCTCAAGATTTGTATATATTTATATTTTAAGTTGTTTAAATTTTTGTCATTCAAGTGAACTCGGTTAGGAAAAGAAAAATAAAAGAAAAAAAAGGAAAGAAAATATAAGAAAAAAAAAACATATGACCCGGTGTTCGACACACACACAAGAAAAGAAAAAAGAAAAAAAAAAAAAAAAAAAAGGCAAAAACCCGGTTGAACCCGGGTTTCATACCCGAACCGAACCCGACCCGACCCTACCCGGGTATACCGGGTAGGGTTTGTATCTCGCTGAACCCGACCCGGGTTCGTACCCGGGTTCACCAATACCAGGGTACAAAAAACCCGGTTGGGCCCAAACCCGGTTTTGTACCCGGGCCCGGGTCCGGCCCAAACCCGATTTGTGCAACTCTATCTACAATTACGATTAGAATTTTGTGCCAATATACTCGAATACTGATTAAACAAAATTGATTTCTGGGCCGGACTTGGTGGGATCAGGATTTAGTGCAGAAATACTGAAATACATACTACAATGGGCTTTTTTTAATCTTAGTGGGCTTTTATTTCTCATTTTATATTGGGAATTTAGTTTTTAAATACTGACTAAACTTCGTTTTTTCTCCCTGTGGTTTGATCAAAATTACGGTTTTCATCCAAATGTTTTAAAATCTTGATTATGCTCCTTGTGGTTCACAATTTGTGTCAGTTAAGTCCAACTCACTAACACCGTTAAAAAATTCTGTTAATTACAAAAACATTTTAGTCATTTTATAAATAGGGGCTGATAGTGTAATTATTCACTTATTTATAAATATAAAAATATATCTGTCACACACTATTGCACTCTCTCTCTTCTCTCTTTTTCTCTCTCTTCCCTAGATCACCTGCAAACCACCATACCACCACCACACCACCACCTCACAACCACTAACCGCCACACAGCCGCCAACTGTCACACCACCACCACACAGCGGCTAACCGCCACACTAACCTGCAAACTTCACTTTTATATACAAATTTCTAAAATATTCTCATATCACATTCTTTATCTTTATATTCTTTTTTTTATTATTTCTTTCTCTTTCTTTCCTTTACAATATCAATTAACAACTATTTTGTCTTATGATCTTATTTCTTTTAAAATTGATTTTTATATAATTTTTATAGAAGTTTATTATATAGTTATTATTTTTGGGTTTCGAGTTAAAAGTTTAAAATAAAAAAATAACACTGCATAAGTTTCATATAATAGCTAAACAAAACTAAGTTTTAATAGACAATGGAATTTAAACATATTACATATTCAACGTAAGACATGACAAATAAACATTAGCTCCATATAATGCGGCCTTATTTATTGTTGAAAAAAGAGTAGCCATTGATGTTCAATTAGATCTTCTTGAAGTTGATGATGTGCCGAGCTATCTCTAATTTGTTTATCACGTTGGATGAAGTTCATAAATTGAGTTGTATGATCGCGTGACAATTCAAGGAGATCATCATCAAGTTGATCACACTCAAAGTTAAAATTGTCATTGTCATCACGTTTATCTTCAATAATCATATTATGCAAAATAACACATGCTTTCATTATATTTGTTAGTTCCTTCACCTGAAACATTCGTGAAGGTCTGCGAATGATTGCAAATCGTTGTTGGAGGACACCAAATGCTCGCTTGACATCTTTTCTTGCCGATTCTTGTGCTTTGGCAAAATTTTTATTTTTATTTTCTCTTGGTGATGGGATCGTCTTCACAAAAGTTTGTCACTTAGGATAAATACCATCAGCAAGGTAATATCCCATAGTATAGTCATGCCCATTCACTGTGAAATTAACTGGACGAGCACGCCCTTGTGCAAGTTCCATGAAAATCAAAGACCTCTCTAGCACATTAATGTCATTATGTGAACCAGACATGCCAAAAAATTGCAAGTTATATCCAAAGATCATATGATGCAACCGCATCCAAAATAATAGTAGGTTCACAAATATACCCAGAGTACATACCTTTCCAAGCCGAGAGGACAATTTTTCTACTTCCAATGCGTATATTCAATGCTTTCAAGCATTCCAGGAAATCCTCATTGTTCAGCAACGACAAAGCAATCGTGTAATATCATTGGCATTTGGAGATCGTAGATATTCATATGAAAAAAATACTTACTATTGTTTTGGTGAAATTTTCCAGGCTTTCCATTGAGGTGCTTTCACCTATACGTATATATTCATCCATAAAATCTTTAGTAACCCCTACTGTAGCAATTTACTGTAGCAACCATAAAACTTATTAAAAATTATAAAGATAAAGACTAATATAAAGATTGGGTTGGAGAAACAATTTGAATGGTTTTTTAAAATATAAAGAAAGGTGAAGTATAGCAAATGGGATGGGAATGTTCTTAGTGGACTATTTCTTTTTCGAACATCCTTATTGAGTCGAGTAGTCGGCTATTAAAATAACTTTTTCTCTATGCTTCTAAACAAGTTTTTTTGGGCTTATGAATATAAAAGATGCATATAAAAAAATTAACACTTTGTATTATGATATATAAATATTTATTTGTAATCGGTGTCCCTACCATCTTAGAGAGAAGTAATTGATGATCCAGACCAAGTGTTTTAGAAAGAAGTTGTTTAATATAAGTAGATTAGAAGTTTTTTAATGCACACGTATTATTGGAAACAAGTTGTAAAAAAACTAGTAACATTGAAAATCTAACATATTCACTTCTTTTAAGTCAAAGTTATGGTTTTCTATCAGAATGGGAAGTTTTTGACACAAACTCTATAACAACCACTTCACTAAAAATGTCATTTTAGGTGATATCTTACTATAAAATGATCCAAGAGACAAAATAAATAAATAAAAATGCTAAACGTGTTGAAGTCATTTGAGAGTTCTATATCATCTTTTAAGCAACATTATTCAAATTTATGGTGTGCTAGTCAGAACAAAATTCCATATGTATAGCTCACATATACACGACCTCAACTCGCGTGTCCATTTTATTATCATGTATCAACCTAAATTTGATTATTGACTAATAACATGAGATACTCAATTTTAATTTCACGTTATCCGGTTTACTTTCACATATCATTATCAAATGTTCATCTAATTTGACTTATGTCATGTAATACGCTACCTTCACTCTTATATCCAATCTATTATTCATCTATCTTTTTATTTTTATTTTATTTTTATGTTCATTCGTGTATTGTTGACAACAATTTCGCGTATTGTTTTCAACTTCAAAAATCATGTAATTAGCGTAACGTGAAAATGTCTTCAAAACCTCATTTAAGAAACATATAGTACATATAGTCTACTTTAATTTGGGGACACGAACTCTAACAAATTAGTTACAACCAAATAAAGAGATTCATGTAATGCATTAAAAACCATGGAGGTTTGGAGAGAAGAAATCAAGAGTATCTATATGTACTTAACGAAAAATCCATTTGAAAATAATTTAGGATCAGGTAGCATGTAGACACTATACTAACGGATTAACGACATAATACCTAGGGCAATGAGAATTTGTGACGGATTACGAGCCAATTTATGATGGCAAGTCGCCAATAACACTAGACTACAAACGATAGGCTGGAACAAGTAATGATATTATCTCTTTTGCCCTTAAAAAGTAAAAAATATAAAAGAAGTTATGTGAGAAATCATTTCAATGTTTTTTAAAAGAGTATCTTTTTTAAAAAATGTATACACATATACTAGTTTGAAGTTATGATTGTAGATTTTAAGAATGATTCTCCTCCAAAGAAATCTTACCACCGTAATTACTTTAATCATGCCTACCTTTTTATTTAAACCGTGAATTGATATGACATTCTTAACCGGTCCTTTTCATTTAAAAACACCAATACTTTATATATATATTACTTTTAGTTATGTATCAAAGAAAATCTATATTTTTAACTTATGTGTATGCACACTCTAAAAAGTTGCGGTTGATATCAAGTTACAACATTCAGAATCAAACAATTATTAAATATTATTTTTATTATAAAAATAATTTTTTTTTACCAGCAAACGTAAATACTCTCCACGCTACATCTATTAAACTCTACACAATGAAGAAGTTAAACCCACAATCATCCGATTGAAAAATACACTATTTTATCACATGATATCACCTCGAGGACTATTGTAAAAACAAATAAACTTGGATTGGTGATATGTAATTAAAAAAATTTTGTTTATCGCCTAGATCTTTACTTGTTACCATTATTATCAACTAATTTTGTTAGATAATCACATTGTATTTAACATAAAAGTAATATCAACATAAAGATTTTATGATGGTTTATCTTGATTTTATATTTTTACTAAAAATATCTGTAATAAAATAAAATAATTGAGAAAAAAGGGATGAAAAAAGTGAGTGCCGCATGCAATAGGAGCTGACAAACTGACCAAAAATTCATGAAGAGTCTTTTGAATGATGAAATCATAACCTCCTCCACTTGGACTCTTCATTATTTTGTGTTGACTTTATCTTTTTGGACTCATACAATCTAATAAAGCATATATAATCATTTTCAATAATGAATTATTTTTAATATATTAATTATATATACACACGGCCTCGTCTCATTTGGTGTGAGGTGAAGAGTTGGATCTAATGGTAAAATTGTTATAGTTGTTTTTTTTTTTGTAGTTAAGGGTTCAAGTATCTTTTAAGACATTGTTGTAGTTAGTTGTGATGTAGTTAAGAATGAAGTAAAAATTGTAGTTAAAAAGCATATTGGTCTTTTTAATAGCTACATATCATTAAAACTAGCAAGAAGGTAATAAGAATACAAAAAGAAAACTTTTACAAGAACTTACACTATAAATTCCAATCCAGATTATACATTTGTCTCTATTTCTAACCTAAAGATATGAAAAAGAAAAAAAAAAAAAACCTTATCCGGTGTGGATATGAATTTTTACTATTGTACATATGATACTCAAAATGATATCATACATAGTTTGTAAGTGTATGTTGATCATCATACTTCTAAATAACATACTAAAATAGACGTCTTAGATATGGTATAAGTTATTACTATATGGGTTTTAAAACACCTTAAGGTATTGGAATCAAGACTTGGGAAAAATACTTTTAAAAAAGGAGTAAAGTATTAAAGGGAAAAATGATGGGTTTATGTCATTATTCTACTTGGCTTTAATCTTGATAGAGACAATAAAAAGGACAAATAAAATGATTAATACTCATCGCATCTTAAAAACAGATAATTTTAACATGACCTTAAATACGATTACAAATTGAACCAATATTAAAATAATTAACTTTTAGCTTGGTTATAAATGCAGTGTGTCAAGATTAACTTATTTAATCAATTTAATATATGAGTTGTATTAAAATTGACAAAAAAATATGTATACGGATGAGCATACTTGAAATAAAAAGAATAAAATATACAATTTTAAGATTAATCCGCCAACTCATTTGGACATAATTAACCCACTTAAAAGTATATCACAACATTGTTTAACATGTTTACAACTTCGTTACAACATGTCAATTCTTCTAGATAAACGAGTTACAAGAGTACGTTGTGTCGAGTTACATGCGGTTGCAAAGGTGAACCTGGATATATTATTCGAGTAAAAAAGCATCAAACCTAACTTTAAGACAATATCATAAGTCTGAAGATTGAGAAAGTAAGAATACGTTGTTAAAAGTAACAAATAAAGTTTTCTAGTAATCAAAATACAAAAATGTATATTACTCATATATTGTGATCATATATATCATTATATCATATAAGTTAAAGTGTCTTTCGGTTTAAAACAATAAGTTTAGTATAAGGTGAAATTAGTTACTAACAAGTTGGTTATAACCTAAGGGTATACACAAATGTATTGTGATGTCTTTATCAAATGATGAGTGTTTAAGTATGTCATGAAAGTGTAGATTTAAGATTAGATTTAATGGTTATTTGAATTTGCTGTTGAAAAAGTTATATCATGATCGAATATAATATCATATTATTCATATAATTCAAGATTAAAAGAGCACAACAAACATGTAAAGTTAGGGGATTAATTAAGAATGGGATGTGAATGACAATTGGAATAGTAATGGGTATGGATATGAGAATGAGTTATATGAAGTTGTATATGGTTGTGAACTTGTGATAAAGTGATAATCTTTTATGGGTGTTTAATGAATTAAAAGAAAAACAATATTTTCCATGATTTAGCTAGGAGGTAAGTAATAATGGTGATCACATGAATCCATGAGAGGAAAAAACATGGAGTGTAATGAGTTCCCCCCATACTTTACACCTACAAGCTGCTCATATAATATAAATAAATAAAAAACACTATATGCAGGAAATCCATGACCACATCTAGTTAATATTCCAAAAAGTGCTTTGTAATTTATTAGTCACATGTCAATGACTAAACCTTTTTTCTCTAGTTAATTGTTTAAATCTAATCTTTACTTTTAACTATGCATTGTATGTTCTTCTTACATAATTAACATGTATTTGATTTTCTTTTTAATATTAATTTCTCTTCTAGAATCCAACATTATTTAATGTCACTTCTAAACCATAAGATACCATTTATATGTCTAAAACACACGTCTAAATATTGTTTAATAATAAAACTGTAATATACGACAAAATTAAGAATGAAAAACATATTAAAACCCTTAGTTCAGTATTATCATCAACAAATCTTCATAAAATTAAGCTAAATCCTGGTTTTCATGGCTAAATGTTGTCGATTCATCAAACATTCTTGTAAAACTTTATACGTTTATGTATTAGTAAATACACATAGTTTTAAAAATCAAAATCGGCAACTGAAAAAACAAGATTAGCCTAAAATTAGTTGTTCTTATTTACATAATCTTTCTAAAAGTAATCAAAATGATGATTATGATTAGGGATTTGAAAGGGTGCATCCCTTTGTTTCTTGCTCATTAGTTTGGGCACCACTACCTTATTTCTCATCTTCATCATCTCTCTTGGGACCTCTGGGGCCTAACTGACCTTATTAAGGCCCAATTAACACCCTTAAAAAACTCATGTTTCTTAATCTCAATTGAACCCTTCAAGCTTCCAATTCTTTTTTTAGGGTTCTTCACAAGAAGTCTTGCAATAAGGTCTTGTACCTTCACCATTTCTTCATATTCTTGACTTGTACTCACACCAATTCTTGGGAAACTTAATGGTTTCCTCAATATGTTGATAAGTGTCTTCTCATTATTCTCACCCTTAAAGGGTGTGACACCATATAAAAGTTCATACAAGAAAACCCCTAGTGTCCACCAATCGACCGCACCACCGTGACCCTGGCCCGAGATCACCTCCGGGGCGAGGTACTCGTGGGTTCCAACGAACGACTTCGATCTTGCGTTCACGGGCTCAGCAACCAACTCGGTGTTGTGTTCTTGAAACTCGATCTTTTCGGTAATTATAGTGGTGGAAGTGGTCTTTTTGGTTTTTCGAAATGAGAAACATGGTGAGATGACGGGTTGAATTGGGATGACACAAGAGGGTGTTGAGCATCTGTAGTCATTGTCATCGTCATCATGATCAAGTACCTTTCTACACACGTCGGGTTTGGACCGGACCAGTTTGGGCACGACTTCACATTTTAGTGAAAGATCAAAATCCGAAAGCATTATGTGACCATCGTCTCTAACGAGCACGTTTTCCGGCTTGAGGTCTCGATAAACTATGCCCATCATGTGAAGATACTCTAGGGCTAGCAACGTTTCCGCAGCGTAAAATCTGTGTACGTATTATAAAAATATAGTTGTTAGTAAAACAAGAATAAAAAATTTACACAACTAACTATTCATCTGTCACACATAATACTGTATCAGATCTTTTACACCTGATAACAGAATATAGTTATAATAAACTCTTAACAAATAATATATTACCGACTGACAGTAGAGTTTACTTACTTAGCTGATGAAATGTTGAACCGCTTTGCGGGCTGTCGTTGCCGAGCGGCATGCAAGTCGCCACCGGGACAAAACTCCATAACCAAACAAGAGTAATGAGAAGCATCAAACTCGGCGTAAAGTGTCGGTAAAAACGGGTGATCCAAACCCGAAAGGATCTCTTTCTCCATCTCCGCCCTTTGCAACTTCTTCCGTATCGCCAACGCCTCGCGATCGACCACTTTCATCGCGTAAAAGCTATCCGGTAAGCCCACCACGGGGTTCCGAATTTGACACAAATACACATTCCCTATGTCACCCGACCCGACCCGTTTCAAGATTTTGAAATGTTCTAAACTCACATGACCACCCTTTTCAAACCTGAGCCGCTTGATGGCTTCCCAAGCGGCTTGGTTTGATTTGTGTGGTTTGTGAGAGGGGTCGCCGGAGACCGAGCTCCGGCGACTCCCGAAGCTGACGTTGCTCATCCAGCTCCGGCTCGAGTCCGGAACGGTGATCGACGAGCAGCTGCTGTCATAGTCAGATTGATCATCTCTGGCTATTGTGGCCATGATGGCTTCAAGAGATGAGAATAAGAGGAATGAGAGGTTATATTTTGTTTTCCCTTTGGAGTGTTTATATATGTGTATGTGGGAGACAGGCTTTTATGGATAAAGTGGTGTTTCATTGTTTTTAAATTATTATACTTCATTTAAAAACATATTTATTTAGTCACTTTGAAATCTTTGTGAAATCAAAGGATTTTAGTGTATTTCTATTTATATTATAAATTGTATATTGTGATTAATTAAATAACTTGCTCATGAATCATGATTAAGTTTTACAGAAAATCTGATTAGAGAATATTTTTCAATTTGTATAAGTTATATACAGAAATAAATTAAGAGTGTATAATTGTTGTGTCGTGCATTAATAAGATTATCTAAATGTAACCTCTAGTATTAGAAAGAAAAGTAGGTATCTAGAGTATTAATATATGCCATAACCACAATCTTTATCTATGTTTTGAAACTCAAACCGAGTTTTGAATCGAAAATCTAATGTTTTATTGGTACAACTAAGTTATATATCTGTGTGTTACACGGTTTGAAATAAAAAAATTATATAATAGATTTTATATACATATATATATATATATATGTATAATCTAATATATGTTATAACAAAATATCAATAAAATTATTATATATAACAAAGAGTATAAAGAGACAAATGATTTTATTATTCATAAATATCCATAAATCTATTAATATAAACTTTTAAAACTTTTAGTTTTAACAATGATTAGTTACAAATTAAATTATATTTTAAGAAAATGAAGTCTTATTAAAGTATTTTTAATGAAACCTTATTTATTTCTAGAAAGAAATTATGATTAATATAATATTAAATTAGTATTTATTAAGAAAATTTTAAAGTCAAGATATTTACCAAAAATTAAAAATTTAATGTAGTTAGGACATGTGTACAATTTTAAGTGAAACATAGGTGAAGATAATGTGAACGTGCTAGGATATAACCATATGACTAATAGTTATTTTGCTTTATAGTATAGATTGTTAGTACATCTCAAACACCGATCCGACTAGTAAGGTAAGTGGTAGTAGTTTTCCAATCGGTTTTGCTTTGGTTTTCATTCTAAATCATCTTATTTTCGTGTTAGTTCTATTGGGTTAGTTACTTAATTGTAACCCGGCCAACGTTACCTACCATTTTTGGTTTAATTGATAGGACCAAGAGGTTCAAATATTAGTTTAGTCGGTACGTGTACGTATCAACCGGTTATATATACGTGTGTGTATAGATATATTCTTTTTTCAATAACTTTTTTATATATAATCATTAAAATAATTATAGTTTTATCTGGTTTATATATGCGGTACGACCGATAGAACTGATCCGATCAGCAGATCGATAAGACGTCCGGTTCACTATCCGGTCTGATTCTAAAAATATTGAGTAGTTGGTATGTAAATATGATTAGTTTTAGTTATTAAAAATTGTACTAATTACTTTTAAAAATAAAAACATAAAATCAAATACTATCATCATGATATATTCACTATTATTTTATTTAACTCTCGTAGACAAATGATTTACTTTTGACCATTATGCGCAAATAACTCGATCTCGGTATAATTATCTTGATCTTCTATATGATACAAACACGTTATGTTTTGGAATCGTTATTTACGATGTATAGATCCTAGTAATACGTTTAAAATAATATTAACATATATTATTCTAATATATAAATATTGTAGATGCAATAATGGTTGCGTTGGTTTATGTAAGTACCAAGAAAGTAACAAGGTACAACTTTTGCTAAATGTGAGGAACCCTAAAAATATTTGTAGTATTTCAGTCTTGAGTTGCTCACATGTGCAACTATTATTATACTTTAAACTTCACACCACCATGTTTTATGTTGTTTTTATGTTTAATTTTCATTTATTTTATTTTAGATCATATTATTTTAGTTTTTAGTGAGCCCATTGGTCTAAAGTTCAGAACTATATTATTACATGTTTATAATCCAATAAATAAAGTTATCATTTCCACTTTAATATTACTTGAGAAGCGTTTTTTATGTTGATCATGGATTAAACTAGAGAAGCATATACAAATATTTTGACCAACCAAATTTTCTATCACTATTATTATCTAGTGCCGTCATGTTTTTATTGTTTAATCTCTCATATTCTATAAGCGAAAAAAAATAATAAAGTTGCTACATAAAAAGAGCAAAAAATCTTGAAAAGGAACCATAAATACCCATAAATACTTAAGTATTAAGAAAACTCGGTAACGACAAACTGAGGCAACAAATATAAGATTGTTGCAATGACGACAAAAGACATAATGAGAGGATTGTCGTGACAGGAGTTACAATAGTGACAACACGACAACGATAAGAGAAATCCGGGCAAGTAAAACCTAATATTTGTCTGTATGTCAATGAAGTTGTTACGATCATGAATAAACTCGAGAAATTTCAATTATCGTTCTAACATACAATACAAATCATGAATATCTTGAGTTGTTTACAATGTTTAGAGTTGTTCATATGCATCTTATGCCCCTTGATCTCACTAGCTTCAGGGGTAACTCAACACCCCTCAAATCTTCACTCCATCATGTGTCATATTTCGTATTCAATCAGCAAACCCTATAAAACTTGTATATTAGCGTTTTCTACTAACAAATGTAATGTGTGACGTCATCTCTTTACAATTGTAGTTACTAGAGAATGATCAACCGTCTAACAATCGCAATTGATTACATCATAAATCCCGATTCACGTATTATATTGTGAATCATATAATATGCTATGAGGTCTTGATTTAGAAATAACAAATTTGTGTTAGTTGGATTGGGATTAACTTCTGAACTCATTTTTAAACTCATGCTTCTTTTGACATATATAAATTATAACGAGGTGTTTATATATATGTAGTTAAACTCATGGAAAATAACTATAAATTATAAAAATGGAAACTTCAATTTGTTACATTTACAAGGTAATCAATTAGTTAATTAATAAACTTAGGTAAATATTTTTAATTTTTGTATATATTATTTTCCACCGTTTTGAAGATGGTCAAACGTACCCTTATCGTGACTGTGAAAAGTGAAAAAGGGGGCACCTTTCAATGGTGGCCTAAATATAAAAGCGAGGGTCCTTTTGGTAATTTAATAAGGCTAGCTATAATTGCTAAAGACCAAGAACAAAGATGCTCATGGATTTCTCGTGCTCCATTTTTTAATATTTTATAGACTTCACACATTTACACAAATTCGTATGATAAATATTTGAAAACTTATTACAATAAATTGATTCTGAAAAAGTTATTAAACATTTAGTATAACATAAAATTAGAAATATAAAGTTTGTCTAAAATTTTATAAATTAAGAGTCCAAAGTAAAATTTTGCATGAGAACTACTCGAAAAAAGTTAAGCCGTCATGGTTGTTTAACTCTTTGAAAACTTTTGTTTAACTTTTATAAACAATTAAAGTACTAAATATGATGACATAAAAATATAATGTTGAAAATATAAATAAACCTTTAAGGAGTGTTGAAGTCACAAAATTATTTGCCATAAACCATAAGTTTAATCTAGCTTGGTGATGATTAGTGTCAAAAATATTATTTTGGTTTCATTATTTGATATAAGATCAAATGAGAACTTAGAATATATATCGGTGATCATTCAGCTTATACAAACAAGACTTAAAGAATCATGACGTGGTGCAAATAGAGGTATAAATAGATCAAGACGCTAATGAGCGACTAGAGATCGGCTCGTTAAAATATCGAGTCAAGTAAACTCGAGGCTAATAATAAGCTTGTTTAAAAACGACCCAGACCCCAAACTTCACTTATTAAGCTTGAATAGGTTACGGGGCTAAACAATCCTGGTTATTTATAATTTTTTATTCAATATATCAAACACACACACATATATATGTTTAAATAATTATTATCATTATATTTACATAATTATTATTATTATAATTATAAATGTTTATAATATAATAAAATAATTTAAAACGAGTTCGAGTTTGAAAAACTACTCACGAGCTCATCTCTAGCTTTAGAAAGATAGCTTGAAATAAGTCAAGCTCTCATTTGAGCTCTGGCTTGACTTAGCTCGTTTATACCCAAAGTGCAAACAAGGGTAAAAAATAAAAAAAAAGGACTGGGGATGAATAATACAATACTTGTGTATCATAGTTAAAACAATAGATACAAAGATTATGGTTTGAATTAGTGAGTTTGTACATTACATGGGATTAAGGTTGTTCAAATATCTCGAATCTTGATCGCTCGGAATTGACTCGGTTGTAAACAAGTTGACTTGGCTTGAGTTGGTTGTGTAGGCGAGTTGGCTCAGATTAGTTTGTATACGACTAGAGTTCGAGCTAACTCTGGCTCAATTGGGTTTGACACATTTAAGTTAAATCAAAGAGTAAATTTCGTTTTTGGTCCTTGAGGTTAGATCTGTTTAACCCTTTCAGTTCAAAAAGAAATATTTGAACATATCAAGGCCCGACGTTTGCATTTTGTAACGATTTTAATCCCTGACGCTAACTCTGCTAATTTTTTAGATTAAGTGTAAGGATATTTTGGTCATTTTACCCGTAAGGTACTGTTTATGTAAAATTGTAACCACCCCCACGGGCCCACAACACATCTTCATCTCTCACCATCGGCTAGTTCCACCACCAGTGCCACCCCACAACACATCTTCATCTGTCACCATCGTCATTGTCATCATCGAGTCTACACGACCATCTTCCTCCGCACACCCAAATCGATTTAGGGTTTTTGTTGTGGGTTCTTTTCTTGAACAAATCAATTTATGAGGTAGATTGATGGTGGAGATTTGAGGCAGATCGAATGAAGGTCTTCAAATGACAATGGTAGTTGGCCACCGCCTGCGCCACCGCCACCCCCACCGCTTGCGCCACTGCCACCACCGCCGCCTGCGACATCGCCACACTTGCAGCAGCTACGCGAGTTAAACCTAACTGCAATGTTTGGGTCTTTTCTTGGTCTCAAGCCTCTTAATCCGCTTTCGAATCTCACTTCAGGTAAAAAGCGTGATGTATTGTTTGCAATGATGGTGAATTGGTGTGGGTTTGAATGCTTTTGATGTTTTTCTGATGTGAATTTGGGTATACTTGTGAAGTTTGTGCAAAATTGTTGGATTTGAAGCATGTGGGTGCTTGCTTATGTTAATAATCTGATGAATTGAGGTTTGTTTGTTGTAGGATATTGTGGTAAGAACAGATTGTTGATGCTAATGCATTTGTGTGGGATTCGGAAGCATGTGAAAGATGAAGATGTGTTGTGGGCCCGTGGGGGTGGTTACGATTTTACATAAACAGTCCGTAAGTATGAAATGACTGAAATACTCTTCAACTTAACTGAAAATTTTTAAAAAATTAATGTCAGGGATCAAAACTGTTACAAAATGCAAACCTCGAGCCTTGATATGTTTAAAGATTTTTTTTTGAATCGAAAGGGTTAAACAAATCTAACCTTGGGGACCAAATACGAAATTTACTCTAAACCAAATTTTAATGTTGTATATCTTAGTCCACTCTTACTTTTATCTTATTTCATATTTTACGACTTAAATGCCCAACCTCAATTTTTATGCCCCAAGAGCATAACCATAATACTTTCATACTAATAGCGGTGCTGAACCCAGGAAATTTTTTCATAAGAAGCAAAAATAAGATGATTACATAACTTTAAGGGGAACGTTCGGGATTTTCACATGCATATAACTCTAATTTCTTGATGTTGAGTTTTATTCTAGTCTCATTTTAGTTATGTTATACATTATGCACTGTAATTTGTTTTAATCTTAAAATGTTGATTGAGTTTCTTTTATATGTATTTATACGTTATTAAATGTTCTGCTTCTTTTTATAATATCATTAAATATCTTCTCATAAATAACAAATTGGTTGAATCTAACTTGAAGAAATGATCATGTTGAGTTAAAACTCTTCAAATAGCTCAAATCTCCCTTGTAAAAATCTAGGAAACAGCTCACTTGAAATCGTTAAGTCATAAACGAGCTAAGTTTCAGCTGACTTTGGCTCGACTTGTAAACAACCCTAGCTGAGATGATAAACAAATTACCATTATACCCACGTGCAAATTCCCTTCCTTTTTTGTACGTTCAAGATTGCTACTTCCTCAATCACTTGAACCAACATGGGATGGCAATTCATGCCGTACGTTATTTACATATGCATACAACACGACTAATCATAATGGGCACCAAGAAAAACACAACAACATGGACACATAAATCTTGTCTTGACTCTTGACAAGATATGTACGCGACGTGACATCGATTCATCGATATGTTGATTTGATTCTCTCTTCAAATGATTCATGTTCTTCCCCCCCCCCCCCCCCCCCCCCCCCCCCCCTTTTCTGCAAATCTTATCATTTTCCACTTTTGGGTTGCACTAACAACATACATCAGAAGATGTTGTGTTTCAAAGTGGCAGTTTTATGGGAACCTTCAATGGTCCATAACATGACCCATACATTCTGCATCCACCCACTCACCATTACATTCAAGAATCAGTATTCTACATGCTTACCAACTAACAAAATCTTTGCTTCTAATTCTCCCAACAACCAACATTTAATGATCAATACATATATGTTTTTGTTCTTGTTTCTTTCTTTTGTAGTGCTCAATGATAGGGAGGAAGTGTTTTCATGGTTTGTTTATTAGAAGTTGAGACCCACAAAGATCTTGAGGGTTTAATATTTTCTTAATTAGTTTTAAAATATAAGGACCTTAAAGAAAATCTTTAATAGCTAAACAAGGTGACACAATAACAAGCATCCACTAGCTTCCACTCGCTTTCTCTTTTTAACCCTTTTAAAGATCACATGTTAAACACAAAATGAATACACTTTACCTAATACTATTGGTTATTTACGGGGTTCGTGAGTTTTCCAGATATATAAAGTTAAATCTTTTCATACTTTCGTACTCTAATGAACGCATAGACCTACATGTGTAAACAAAGGGATCTCTTGACCCTAGAGTCGGTAAAAAAAAAATTATTAACAAGCGTATTGAACGACATCGATTTTTTATAAAACCACCTTTAACATAGTATTAAAAGCAAATTCAAAAACAAAATAACTTGTATCTCGTAATTAAAAACCTATAGTTTCACAACCTTATAAGCCCGTTGGTACAAGACCTTTCTCATTCTGTGGTACGTAAATATAATATAATTATCTTATATATAACTTTGAGATGCTATTAAGTAATTAATTTTCAGTTAAATATTTTAATAGAGATTAAAAATAACCAGGGAACAAAAAATAAAATAAGTAAAGGTGAAAGCGAAAGGTGATGGATATGTGCATGGTACTGTGCAAAGTGTCGAACAACAATACTTACCACGTATATAGACATGTAGCAGAGGAGGCATATTATTATGGGCTTTCACATCCATTTATTTTTATAACTATATAAAAAGTTTTTTGATTATTAATAATTTAAATAATTTTTAGTTTTATATACCATGGTTGCACATGGTTTAAACTTTAAAGAATTACGTAATGCAATTAATCTCCAATTTTTTAAACATATTGTGCGATTCAGATTTCATGATGTTTGGTTTAATCGCCCATTATGTAAAAAGTAACATTTTTTTATAAATTAAAGTGAACCTATTAAAATATGCTATCGGTTCATCAGATTTAAATAGCATCTACCATTTTATAGAAAAATAAAATTAAACTTTGTATCACTTGAAAATATCACATTTGTTTTAAATTGGATTATTATCTATTATTAATATTATTTTTAACATTGTAAGCTATTACTTAGATTATAGTGGGAAAAATGCTAGATTATTTACTTGTGTGTTATGTAAAAATAAACATTCCAAGAACCAATAGTTTAATTGTACCGGTCGGTTCAACTGGTTAAATATAACCGTTTGAGGTTGTAAGTTCGATAACAACTTAACGTATCGGTACAAATCAGTCCATCGGTGAACCGTCAAAGCTATAAGTTGAACCCATATCTGATTTTGAAACATGAGATAAGGTATCTTCACGCCCATTTCTTATTGATTCTCTTGGTCAATCATCAATGAAAGTCTTATAATCAAATACAATATAATAGTTTTTTTATCATTTATTTACTCTAACTAATTTGACTATATTATAACTTACGGAAAATTACAATTACAACTAATTAACCATCAAAGAATCATCTTTCTTTATGACCCATAACATTATATTTTATGGTTAAAAAGGATTATATTAATAATTGCTACAAAATATATATATTTTTTAATAAACAGTGGGCTTAAAGTTAAAGTCTGTGGGCTATACAATAAGAAAACGCTAATGTTTGTAGGCTGTAGCCTTGGCGGCTTGGCCCAAGAAAACTATTACCCTTTGAATATTTTATAGCCAACTTGTTTTTGTTGTATGTGATTTGGCTCATATAACCCTTTGGGTCTTAAAATTTTAAGAAGTTTGTTTTAGTGTCTATGGTTACATTTTCATCTCAATTCCAGCAGTTTTATAATTGCTTTCATTTTAGCCGTTTGACAGTAGCACGTGCCTCTCATGTGAGGGGCATTTGGGTCTTTTTGTCTCCACCTTTCTGTTCTTTCCTTCCATCAATTTAAGTCCAAGCAAAGTCAGTCAAACAATCTCCATCTAATTGGTAGAAGATAAACAACGATTAGCGAAGAAGAAGCGAAGGTGATGTGCGTGTGTGGTTCACAAGCATTGGTTCGGACTTCTTAGACCACAACAAAAGCAAGAAAAAGATTATATTGTTGTGCTAGACAAAAAGATTTCCATGAAACAAATAAACAAAATGAATAAGTATAAACACAAAGAAACATATTATCAAACTTTCACGAAAAGATTTCAACAAAGACAACCTTATTCACGTTCGCTAATTCAGTTAATCTATGTTCTTTTTTTATTATACAAACAAACGTAAACCAACATTTCACTCAAACGATTCGCCAAACATTCATATTGTTTAGAGCACTATTCGCAACTTAAAAACCATTCTTAAAAAAAACCTTTATCAAATATCATTATATCAAAAATTACCCTATTTATTTATATCAATATCAATATATGAACCATAAAAAAGTTTACCAATATTGATTGCGACCAAACGAAAAACTAAAATTAGACACAAAAATTTCAATTTGGAATCCGAGTTAACTCAGGAAGCTTCAACTTGTGGTTTCCTTCAAATGATTTCCAAACCGATTTAATTCAAAGATTACGTAACTCCGGTGGCCGGAGAGTCCCCCTTTGGTTCGGTGTGTGTGTGTTTCTGGGGGCAAATATTATTATTTTTGCAACCCAGGAACAACCCATCTTGCAACAAAGGGGTTATATTTCTTTCTTTATTGTATTTCATCAACAACAAGAATTTAATTATCAATTTTTTGGTTTAAATTCAAGAAATTGATTATGGGGGGTAGTGCCTTATCTTTGAATTGTGCAAGTGTTGATGGATATATGGATAGAGAGGTTTTCTTGAATGTTTATGATCTCACCCCCTTCAATTCTTACAGCATTTGGTTAGGATTTGGTATTTTCCATACGGGTATTGAAGGTAATTAAAGGGAATCTTTGTTAAATTTGTTTTTAATTGGTTCTTTATGTATGTATAATGGTTGAATATGCAATCAAGATTTGAGGGAAATCATCTCTTTTTTATAATATGTGTTGGAATTAGTGTTCTTGAGCATTGTTGATAGATGTATGTCTAGCTTACCAATGTGTAAAATTTAAAGATTTGGGTTTGAATTATTGATCTTTTTCATGTTAATTGGTATTTATTCACTGAAGATATTGCTTAGGTTTCTTGTGATTTTGCTAAATTCTGATTGTTTATTTGAATCTTGTTGGAATTAGGGTTCTTAAGCATTGTTGATGATGTTGGTAGATGTATGTCTAGCTTACCAGTGTGTAAATTTAAAGATTTGTGTGGTTTGAATTTTTAATCTTTTTCATGTGAAATGATATATGTTCTGAAGAAAACAGACAAAACTGCATAGGTTTCTTGTGATAATGGTAGATTTTGATTATTTATTTGAATCTTGTTTAGGCTTATTGAATTGATTCTGGCCTTCTGGGCATGATGGTTAATGTTTTTTGGTGAAATTGGTATAAAAATTGGCACTTTGTAGAAATTTATCAGTTTATCTTTAGATGGTTCTAGCCTTGTAGTCTTATACAACCTTCTCTTATCCCTCATTATTTTTTCATGTTTATGGTTTGTTCAACTTTAATTTTCTTGTTTTTTGGTCTTGTTGATGATACGTTTGATGGAAACTTGTTGCAGTGTATGGTATGGAATACGGGTTTGGGGCTCACGACTATTCGATTAGTGGAGTGTTTGAAGTTGAACCACGAACCTGCCCGGGTTTTATTTACAGATGTTCGATATCACTTGGCATATAGATATGTCAGCTTCTGAGTTTAGGGAGTTCATAGAGACCATGGCTTCTGATTATCATGGGGACACATATCACCTAATTTCCAAAAATTGCAATCATTTTACAGATGATATTTCTCATAGGTTACATTGCAAAAGGATTCCCGGGTGGGTGAATCGATTGGCAAAGTTTGGTATGTCGCAGTTCCTTTTATTAGCTTAAAAATAGGCAATCTAACTTGTTCACTTGTAAATGGGTCAAATTGGGTTGTTGTTTATCAGAAACAGGACAAGTAAAAAACTTCACTTAAAAACGAAAACGGGTTAAAAGATATTTTTACTCAACTTGACCCACCCTCAAAGTTTAAGTTGATTATGAACTTATTTTGACCCGTATTTGGAGATGAAATTTTGATTAATTGCATGTGAAGGTCACGTCAATAATCTAATACATACCGTTTTGGAGGATCGTTTCAGGCGCTCTCTTTAGTTGTCTGCTTCCTGACAGTCTTGAATCAACTACTGTTAAACACCTGCCAGAGTATCATACATATGGTATGTGTTTAAATCACCTTTGACTTCCAAGGTCAAACATTATTCTTTTTATTTGCTTGAAAATTGCTGTCTTTGTGAAATGACAATGTGCTATATGTTTTTGGGCTGTTATAAAGTTGTGATTTTGATGAACTTGCAGAAGATGACGAGAGCGAATCAGGGAGAAATTTGAGCAGTGAAGAAGCATCAGAATACGAGGAGGTTGACCATAAAGTCTTGATTTCACCAACACGCACTGGTGAAATTTCTTTTATTAAGAGATCTCAAGGTGAATGCTAAACGCGTATGCTTTTGGTGTACAGTCAAATGCGTCTTTGAGATCATAAGATCCTGAAAACAGACGTGTTTAATGTCGTTCGAGAGAATCTTACTTCGTGATGATCGTACATGACTCATGAAAGATGCTCTCAAACACACACTTGTGTTCCTCTCTGTCTCTGGTTTTGGTTTTCTTTTTGCAGGCTGTTTTACTTCTACTTTCACATGTTATGTAATTATCTTCTCATGTACAATTGTACATGCGAGTATGTTCCATAATACAATCATTTTAAACAAAGATTACGGTTATTATTGTAATAATATTGTTCTTTGATCATAGCCAACGCACATTTAACAAATCTAATTGCATTCAGTAATATAGACTTGAAACAAGCACCAACACCATGAAGCTTAAAGGAGCCATTAATTCAAATGAGGTATGCATTCTTGTTGATAGTGGTTCACCCGACCCACAACTTTGTGGCATATACCCACAACTTATTGGAATTAAGGCTATAAACAAGCCAAGCCAAGCCGTGTTGGGCTCAGGCTTGACCTGTTTAAAATCCGAGTCGAGTCTACTCTGCTTGTTTATCTTAACCAATTAAAATTTTCAGCTGGAGCTTTGCTCGTAAAAAGCTACCATCAACAATATAATACAAATAGTCAAATCAACAAGATGATACTCGTGTTTATAATGTACTCCTTTTAAGTTCAAACGATGACTCAAGCGCTAAGGTGGATTAACTATTGGGTTGCTTTGAGCAAACAACAATCTTTTGAATTTTGAAAAACAGTTTCAGTTAACATTATGTATTGGTTTTTGGGTCAAACTCATCAGCATACTTAGTATAATGTCATGAACTCGTCTGGCTGAGTTTGCGTCCTAGAAACGTCGAGAACCATCTGTATTATTATGCTTATGATCATTGATAATTTGCTTTGTCTTGCCATGGCCTCATCATGACAAGAACCACCTCTCGACAAGTGTGTACCGAGAAGTGAAGCACTTATAACATACACCTTTAATTAATCGTTGAGACACTCTTAAGGGACATATAGGACACATTAGATAACCATTAAGTACCCATAACATGCTAAGTGTTTAAGCATGTTTCGAGTGAATTCGATCTTCATCCTCCTACCATCAAAACATACATGTTCTCTAGCATCACTGCTCATTTATATTAGCTCAACACACTCGACAAACACTTGATCACAATGTACAATAACCATTTTTTTTACCATGAATCAGTTCTGTCACCATTGTTCGACCACCTTTAAAGAACTTTTGCCCACAATGCCTGAAGGCTTTGATAACATTTGTCATGGATTTATCCTACTAGGTCATACGCCACCAAATCTCAAACCAATTATTTCGATCATCTTTTGATCACACATCAACCTGTTTGTCCTATCATAAACTAATCAAGAAATGCCACAACTCTCAACCACTGAAGCATAAAGAAACATAAGCACTTTTGACGTGCACTTTTAGTAGATCGTTGAGGTACTTTAGAAGGATATACAAGAGTGACTCGAAACCTATACGTCTAAGCACATTTCCGAGTAAAACACACCTTTTCGCAAGTGTCATTCAAAAATGAAGATATAGTTTACATGAAGACGTATGTTCATCTTGATGGTTGTTGATTTTGGCTTTAACTACTATAGCATCTCATTGGGTTTCTGTCTTTGTTTGCAAAACAAGGGTAGTATTGCATAACAGAAATGGCTGTCACTTAAAACAACAGCATAATGTTATTTATTAATCTCATCTCTCACAAATCAGCAAGCATTGGTTACAATCACCTCTTCAAAATCGCTGCAATCTCGCTATACAAACACTCCTGACCCTGCTACCGCAGCAAACTAAAAACATCATGACACAATGAAATCAATACTCAATAATTACAGAAACTAAATTATTCAAAATATAATCCAAAATTTAAATAAAAGGATTTATTAGAATTACAATAAACTTTGGCTTTTAACCCTTTTGTATAAGTGTTAAAATAATCTTTGGCTTTTAACCCTTTTGTATAAGTGTTAAAATAAACTGACTTACTCGTGAATCAAACCAACAGGTGTGGATGTGGGGATAAAGAAATGTCAGGAAGTTGGCCTCTGTTGCAACACCAAATCATCAGCAGAGTAGTAATCTGCAATCAACCGGTACATGTATGATGGATTATGCCCTCCCCTGCAAACAAATAGGATTAAATGAACACTGATTACCTAAATAATTGTAATAATGAAACATAGATATTTGTTTTCTTCTTATTAACAAGACAAAGTATCCAACAATTTTCTTTTACAAGATAATAGTGGGTATGACATTGAGGTCACAAATGCATACAATATTAGTAGCAACAGAAAATACCATCTTTCTCACTCTGGCCAAAAGGTGGCTTTTTCTTGGCTAAACTGAAAAACAGACGGAAAGTCCCCCAAAGTGTATTCTAATGAATAAGTCCTCCCAAATTGTTTTATTTGATAGTTTCTATATTATTGGAGTAATATTAATTTTTGGAAATCAAATTAACTTTAATTCAAAGACTTTGGACCGCCCATGCCATCCTTTATATGTGTGTGCTTAGAAAAGGGAACTTACGTGTCGGTAATAAACAGGCTGACGAGCTTTGGAGGCACATAATCAAAAGCAGGGTTAACAACATGAAGAAGAGGGGAGCCCATGCCAGTGCCAAAATCCATGCAATCTGACATCTCCCAAAGTCCAGCAACTCAGATGGGGACTTGAGCTCGTTCAGTAACACCTCTGGGTTATGAGGATACAAGGGACACAACTGTCATGTGCCCCAAAACAACAATTAGTAAACAACTCAAAACAATCTCCTTTTTTCTTCTATTTGTATTCCTTTTCAACTCTCATTACAAGATAGAAATCACACCATTCATAATATTTCAATCACAAAAGCTAGGGTTTCAAAACCACGCTAATTATGTGATGTATTTAAAAAAGAACTGGAAGCTTAGTTACCTTGTGAATGCCTGCAAGAACAACAAAAGGAACAGCATGCCTTTGAGCTGCTAGTGCAACCATATTTAACCCGACAGGAGCTATCACCCCGCCATTTGCCATGACAGCATGAGCCCCAACAATCACCTACCGCCATGACATACCTAATGAGACTGAAACAAAACAAAAAGGAAAAAAGAAAATAAAGAATAGTAACCAAGTTGATGAGAGATACGCATACCATGTTCACACGTGAAATCATGGCAAATACGGCAGAATCGGTAATAACTGTAGTCTGTAGTCCCCTAGCAACCAGTTCCTTTGCAAGAGTATGCCCTTGATATCTATATAAGACAGAAACCATCACTTGTTTATTTAACTGCTTGTAAAAGGAAAGAAATATAGCAGCTCTCAAGCAAACCTCGGAGCACCCTCTGCTACAAAAACCCTAAATGATCGCTTCTTCTCCTTAGCGGCACAAAGAAATTCAATTACAGTTCCCGAACTGCCTAAGGTCAATATAACCTCACTGCAAAATATTTAACCATGATGAAATTATTCTTTTGACAAAACATATTATCATTAGCACATAAAAACTAAATATGCTTTTGGAAGGGAAAGAAAAAGGAAGGATTTTCAAGGTTTTTTTATGTTACAAGTCCCCTGCATCAGGTAAAACCAAAAACAAACTATCCAAAACTTCCATTAATTGATCGTCAATTAATTGATGACTGCTTACCACAAAGGAGACATAAGATGAGCTTTCATCACTCTCTCACAATCAATATCTAAAAACAAACCTTACTGACAAGGAATCATTCACTGACTATGATAAGAATCCTAAGCAGAGTTCAGTAATTAATCAAGTAGATGCAAATCCTTCTTCTTGTAGAGCAACAATGATCACAAATGAACATATAATAAAAAAAGTAATGATACATACTGCTTACTAGTTAGAGGACACATTTGCTTATAGAAATAAAGGGTTGAAAAGAATACTTGTGATGAATATGCTCCACAGCTTGCTCAGCTATCTGTTCATGACAGGTGGCAATATCTTGAATAAGCTCATTGACGGTCTCAATAACATTATGCTTTAGCTTTCGACTCCTTGAATTTTTATCAGTTGCTGCATGGAGTTTATGTTATAAATTACAATAAGTAATAAACCAGCAGACCAAGATGTAAGTTTGTAGAGAGATTATTTCCCAAGAGAAGAGAATAAATAAACTATGCTAACATTTAGTCTTATCTTCAGAATCACCGGCAGAAGAGGAAGAGTGGTGAATAGCTGCTGCTGCTGTGGAGTGAGGTGGTATGTCTTCAAGAAGAGTCTGCAAGGAAGGAGGCCTGAGAGTAGTTCTAGCAGCGGCGGCGGCAGCAGCAGCTGATACAAGTGGATTGTCTTCTTCATCATCACTCAAGCCATGTAAGCTCAACCCACCAATTGATGCTGTTGTTAGTGAAACATCTTCCTCTCTAATTATATGTAGTACACGCCTCACGATATTTCCAACAGCAACTTCTGCAATGCAATGTAGTTTATTATAGCACTTCAAAGAGTTATCACTCCCGTTACACATTAAGTATCAAATTCATTGCCTTAATTCGTCACGGTCCAAAGAGCAACTCATTCAGCCTAGAAGTACATAGTAAAATGGATCATTCAAGCTTATTAGAATAAGTCAATAAGCTAATACTTTTACTTATATGGTCTTTCCCCATTGAAAATAAACTTAATGTTTCTTCTTATCATTCCTTCTTACAAAACCCTAGGACGGAGATATGGTTTGCCCACATCCCACCCTCCACCTACCAATAGCTTAGCTATGGGTGAGATGAACTATATATTGTTGTTGTTGTTGTATTCCTTCTTACAAAACAAGGATAGAACATAAATACAGTGATGGTTGGCCTTGCTTTCCTAAATTATCATCATTCTGCTTAACTAAACTATATACTGAGATTTAAACTACTGCTGTTAGAGCATAGATATCATGCATGCCAAACTTGATACATGAAGGGTCATTGGTTAATCATACAATCAATAAGATGATTTGTTAAGACAACAAATGATAGGTCTCAATAGATGACCATTAGCAAGAAAAATGAACTAACCCACAGGATTAGCTGCAGTAAGCTGTTCTCCAATAGCCTTAATTGCATGAATAAGAGCCCCAGCTTGGTTAGTGTTCGGAAGTCTCTGCTGCGATATCACCGACCGCAGAAGCTCCGCCGTGAGCTTAGCAGTTGCCTTTGACCCCTCGACTTTACTGTCAAATCATACAAACATAAGCATAAAAATTCAAACTTGATACGCAATAAAGAACTACAATCGCACTCACCGTTTCTTAAGCTTGTTTAAGAAATCATTAACTAGGGCATGTGTATCCGGCATGATTGCAATTCGCAACACACCTGCATAGGCATAATTATACAAAGCTGATTTTATCACATAACATACTTATTACTGAATGAACAATTGATGAATGTATGCAGCGTACCTGCAGATAAAAATTAGGGCACCGGAACGAATTGAAGCCACAAAGCGTGAAAGCCACAAGCTTTGTTACTCCCCTGAGTTACAGTCGATCAATGAAACAATGAATTACAGATATATGTGAGTATACAAACTAAAAACAGATTCATATGAGATTAAACAAGAAGCAGATCTACACAGATACATTAACGCAAAGGCTAAAGAATATTACTGACCTTAAACAAGTATCTATCTGCTGATAAATTGAAATTGAGGTGCAATCGAGGTTTTATAAAAAAAAGGGGCATGCGATTAGGGTTTTCAGGGTTCGATTTGTGGGGAAATCGTTGTTTTTTTAATCTTTTTTCATATGTGTGACAGAATTCGTTGCAAGGGGCGTCAAAATTCTATACGGATAAATTCTAAAAATCTTGTTTACTGTAAATATTGGACTTAATTATATAAAAGTTTTGCAAGGACAAACTTATAACACGAGTCGTGTAACTAGAGTGGTATGAAGGCAGGCGGAGATTTTTCTTCTTTGTCGAGTCTTCACGGGTTTATGGACGGATGGAATAATAGCACGTGTTATTATGTGATTGCGTAGTTGCTAGAGAGTATTTATTTGGTAGGTGTTGAATACGTGCCTATTGAACATCGCGAGTGTTAACACGGCTCAAATTTATATTAACTTTTTCTATCAAAACGTTAATAAAAACAACAGCCTATTAAAATTTGGACACAACATTATCACACTTTATAAAAAACAAGAAAGTATATTATACCAAACTCAGCTCGGATTTAAATTCAATTTATAACAAAACATAGATAAAACAAACAGATATTAATGATATATTTACAATCAAAAACCATATATGTTATAAGAAAAAAGGAAAAAAAAAACTAATTATATAGATTAAGACAAAAAGTGTTATGATATGATAATATGTGGTTTGGATTTGAGTACGTTCAAATTTAACCCAAAAATATTTTTCTACGTCGATGAATCTACTTTTGAATGGTGTTATTATAAGCTACAACGATTAAAATTAATAGAAGCAATTGACATCATGTTTTTAAAAGGTTTCAGTCGGATAAAAAAAACGCCACTAAAACTTCAAAGGAAAAATGTTGGGGGTGTGATCCCGACTGAAAAACGGATATATAGGTCCGATTAAAATAACTTATATTCATTTGCCTTAAAAAAAAAAAAAAATGGGAAGCACCGTATCCATGGTGCCCTAAAATTTGAAGTTACATACATCCAGATTCCAATCGCTGTTCTTGCGTCTCCCTCCATAATTTTGCTTACAAATCTTCAATACAAATGGGAAGCACCGTTAATGGCGTTGGCGACAAGGTTACATCCACCAGCAGCAATGGCAATGGCAATGGCAGCGGCATCGTGGACAAAGGCGTTGATTTCGCCAACTATTTCTGCACATACGCCTTCCTTTACCACCAGAAAGAAATGCTCTCTGATCGTCTTCGAATGGATGCTTATTTCAACTCTGTTTTCAACAACAAACACCACTTCATCGGTAAAGTACGTATTCTATTTCCATGATTGTGCGCAAGTTTGTTCTTTTATGTCGTTCGTTTTAACTTTTGTTGTGCAATCCCTTTAAAAAGTTCGTGTAATTGTATCATGGATGCAGTTTTGTTGGAGAATCTTCCTGTTCACTTGCTATTATTATTGGATTATATTATTATCAGAGTTTACTATTGAGATTAAAGGATGTTTGGCAACCTTCGAGCTTCTGAAACTTACCTACTAAGAGTTAGGCTTCATAAACCATTAAAAGGTTTCTTTTGTGTGAATCAAACACACTCTATCTTTGGCTTATTCAGAAGGGCTTCTTAATAGAGGCTACCAAACTGCCTATATGGTTTTCTATACATATTGAATGACTTATTCCATTTTTCGAGCCTACGGGCCTAGTTAGTTTTTTTCTTTTATTTTTCCTCCATTTTTTAGAGTGGTCAATGTACTTCACTAGCCGTCACTTATAGGATTTGAATCTTTAACCTCTAGTATTAAGGCAAGACACGTGTTCATTTCAACTGTACACGTGCCTATTTACGTATGTGGGTTTTCTATGGTTTTTATACATATGTTGTTAACACCTATTCAATGGAATCAAGTCTTTCGGTACATATAGGAAAACATAGAAAACCTTAGATACCTAACTAGTTCGTGTGCTCAATAATAAACCTTAACAATAATATATTTAAAGATTAATGCATATTAGAAATACAAAAGTTATCTCAATCAAACACCACAGAATCTCTTTTCCGCAAGATTTAAATAAAAGATTAAGCTGTGGTGCTAATGAATCATGCTTCTAACTTCATGTAATCTTTGATTCTTTAGAATACTGTGACTGGTGTGACTCTTTAGAAACCAAAATTGTTTTGTATCTTTTGGATAATAATGAGATTAAAATTTGTGTTGGAATTTTTGAATCGGAACTAAAATGTGAATCCATGGAAAAGACTGTGTTGGATGTAGGAACAGGCAGTGGTATTTTAGCAATTTGGTCAGCTCAGGCAGGGGCAAAGAAGGTATATGCTGTGGAAGCTACTAAGATGGCTGAGCACGCACGCGAGCTTGTTAAAGCAAATAACCTTCAGTATGTTGTTGAAGTAATTGAGGGTTCAATAGAAGATATAACCTTGCCTGAAAAAGGTCATCTTTGATGCCATCTTTTATGACTTATTACTATTATCTTTTCTTTTTCTCATGTTCAAAAGTAATTAACAGTTGATGTAATCATCTCTGAGTGGATGGGGTACTTTCTTCTGCGCGAATCTATGTTTGATTCTGTAATCTGTGCTCGTGACCGTTGGCTGAAACCAACTGGAGTTATGTAAGTTATTAAACAAGTTTTATTATCTGTTCAATTTTGATTCCTTTAATTCATATGCATATTTTTTTTGTAGGTATCCCAGCCATGCTCGTATGTGGTTTGCACCAATCAGATCAGAAGTAGCGGATCAAAAAATGAGTGATTATGAAGGATGTATGGATGATTGGCATGGTTTTGTCACAGAAACTAAATCTTACTATGGTATGGATATGAGTGTTTTAACAAAACCGTTTTCTGAAGAGCAAAGAAAGTACTTTTTGCAGGTTGCAACACTTGTTTATCAAACTGAATGATTTATTTGATATCTTCATGCTTTAATCATCTTTAAGGATGCTATAATTTAATAATGTAGAATTCTTTGTGGAACAACCTGGATCCAGATCAAGTAATTGGAACAGCTACTATTCTAAAGGAGATTGATTGTTTAACGGTTACTGTTGATGACATCATCAAAGTTAATGCTAACGTATCTTCGACAATTACCAAAGAGGACACATGGCTGTGTGGATTTGGTGGCTGGTTTGATGTCCATTTTAAAGTGAGTTCTTATCATTACTATCATTATTTTATGCCACACTAGTTTTCTATGAGTCTTGGAGGCTGGAGCTTGGCTGAGCTGATTTTTGTATCTTTATGACTTCATGTTCTTATTTTATGATTATAGGGAAGGATGGAGAACCCTGCTGAGTGTGAGGTCGAGTTGACAACGGCTCCCAGCGTAGAAGATGGCACACACTGGGGCCAACAGGTTAGTAATATTAAGTTTAATAACTATTAAAACAGTGAAACTTCTCAAATAAAAGGAATACTATTACAAATTTATAGATTACTCTAGTCAAAAGACATTTCTATCCTTTCAACACTCATAAACCCTGCTCATTTATATGAAATCATAAATCACTGAATGAGGGTATTCAAGGCACTTAAATTAGATTTTGCTAAGGTCTTATTTTAAAAAGTTGTTTTGGAGTAAAAGAAGTCAAAAATAGCATGCCTGAAGACTGAAATATGTAATCATTGTCATGCCATAGTACTACTTTTCTCTCGTTCAAACTATTAAAATTAAGTCATGTGTTCATTTGCTTGAGAGTTGAAATCCTTTATCAGTTGACCTTAGCATCAGTCAAATGTCAGAAACTTCCTTTAAATGACTACGACGAAGAAATTTGGAATTATTGCAACTGATATGGGACATTCACAAACAAAATAAGGGTGTGATTAGGAATTTGCTTATAAACGCTTATTGCAAATTTAAAAGCAAATAAATGCTTTTGAGTGTTTAGATGAAGATAAGTTTTTATGCTTGTTTGTTTATTATTCGGTGGAAAAGTTGTCCATGATAAGCAGTTTGAGATTGCTTATTTCAAATTATTGGTGGTCTAAACTCTAAACATCACAATTTTACCCTTAACGTGATGTGTTTCTAATAAGCTAAATATATATGCTTCTGCTTATTAAAACAATAAGCATTAACTGTATAAACAAGCAATCCCAAACGCCCCCTTATCTGCACGTATCATTAATGTATGTATTAATGTTTCTATCTTGTTTTCTTGTCAAAGTTCTTACCTTCATTATTTTTAAATATGCCCTTTTTTGCACTCTATGCAGGTCTTTCTTTTGCATCCACCTGTTCGTGTAAACAAAGAGGATGACATACTCATTGATTTTTCAATGAGCCGTTCTGAAGTAAATCATCGATTAATGAACGTTGATCTCGGGTACGAACATAAGTTGTCATCTGGTAAGATGCTGCCACCTGTCAGAAACAAGTTCTATATAGAATGACAACAAACAACAGTACCATCACTATCATACATTTCAATGGTAAGTTATGCGATCACACTCCAAAAGATAACAATACTTTATGATGAGACATTTGCAGAAAATTTAGCAGCTTTTTCCCACCGCTGTTATATTTTAAATCTTGTGTGGTATGTGGGATATTTCTTATCTTTTCTTCATGTAAAAACCAGAATTAGTTGAAAATCTTGAATGTTATATGCATTCAAAAAAAGCAATTACTGCACCTTTTGCTGCATATTGTATAGTATTTTACCATAGTAACATGCATATGCTTTTGATTACACTTGAAGCTGCTTGAAAAAGACTGAACCCCCCCCCCCCCCCCCCCCCTCCTCTCTCTCTCTCTCTCTCTCTAGTTTCAAAGTCAACCTTAACTCTTAAGGCAGAAGCAAAGGTGTTAGCATGCAAAAAAGATCTCTTCTATAAAGTCTTGAAGCACCAATGATTCAATCTACAACTCTTTCACAAGATCCTTACTTTACCTGAAAATCTTGGTTTCGTCAGTCTTCTTGAGAATGCATAGATCATCATCAGCGACCATGTTTCGGTCCGATGAGTATTACCTCAACCTATTTCCGCCAAGGAAGCCCGCCCAACCGCAAGACGAGAGCTTGCCCGTTTATGATCCGGTTTCGACAGACGGCATGAAGAAGGAACACTTCAAGTCATCTGGTGAAAACACCATCCACTTCATTCCTGTTGTTTTGATTTTTTGTGGTTTTGTTCTTTGGTTCTTTTCTCATCCGACTAGTGAAATCAAAGCCATTAGTAGCACAATGTAACGTGATTTATGGTATTTTTGCTTATGCAAGATCCTTTGATGTCAAAAATCAATAATCAAACTCAGAACTTTGATGGGTGAGTTTCTTTAAGATATGCAATTCCATCAAATGATTTGTACCTCGATATAACAAAGTTAATATGGAATGTCAAAATAAGGTGCCTTTATATTTAAGTGATTAAATAAGAGATTATATACATAAAAAATAGTAAAAACTTTTATGGATTAAATTATTGTTAAGGTATAGAACTTGTCTTCTACTGGATGTATGATAATAGATGTGAGGTTTATTGATTAAATGAACTCTTTCGCTTATTCAACTAGTTTTTTTTAATGCCTTCTCCTGTTTGGTTTGTAAAAAAACCAGTTTGATCGTAACTTGAGGGATCCGATCATATTTTTGCGTTCCAATACGTTTAGTTTGGTTGATTGATGTATGAACGTTACATGCAATTTTTCATGTTGTAAAAACCACTTGCATTATAATTTGTTGGGACGATTTGAATTAAATTATAAATTATATTATAATATATATCAAGAGCATAGGTCGGTGACTACAGGATGATTGTATGTTTTCATATATTAGCAACCGAAATTATAGAATTTGCAAAAGAGGCTCTAAGATATAGAACAAACGGTTTCACGTCACCTTTCAGATAAGGTTGTTAATTTTTTCTTTTATAATCTAACTTTTATTTTTTGAATTTTGATATTTATTCTTATGTTACTTTTTTATATTCTTCTCTCTTATTAATAAACTATTTTTTAATTAATTAAATAAATAATTTCTTAAAAGCTTTTTTTGAGCGGTTGATTGGACTGGCGTGCCATTGGCCCACATGATCATCTTCATTACTCAAGTAAGGAGCCTCAGTCCCGAACTAAGATCACCCTCAGAAAGAAACCCATTATAAATGAGAAAACCTTCTAGCTCAACTTAAAACCTTTCAATTTTTTTATTTTTTTTTTTTGTTTCAGGTGAAACTTAAACCCAATATTTTATTTATTTTTATTGAAGTCTTGAGATACCTCATCTTAAACATTTAGGCTATGATTGGTAATTTTTAAATGCTTAATTTGGTGTTTTATTTAGTTATAATATCTTTCAAATGAACTTTAAAGTTATCACCTAACTTTCTCATGATTTCGTACAGTATCGTGAGGTATGTTTTTTATCTACATTTCGATTTGCAAAACAGAGTTGGCCCAACTTACCGCGGCAACGCGCGAGCTCTATTGCTAGTTATAAATGAAATCAGGTTAAATTGGACTGCGGTTTGTTACGCACATGAACGATGAAACTATGAAACGGAGTGAAATAAAATAGTTTTAAAAAACATGTCAAATCACGTGACCTAAAGCGTGCTTTAGATGCTTATAATTCAAATTAATTTATTAAAAAAAGGTAGATTACTATAATATTATTTTAGTTTTGCTAGCATATTTAATAATGTATTAATAAATTCTGAAATTGACAAAATATGATGTTGGCCTGTTGGGTCAACTTGATATGGTCTCGCTAAGAAGACACGCCATTGGACCCAATCCGTTTTAAATTTTGGCTTCTTGTGCAATAAATTCTTTTTATCACCTCTTATTATTCATAAAATTATGAATTTTTATATCCGAATAACATATTTTAAAATTGGCAGAATCCTTTTTTACCGATAGTATTTTATACTGACAATTTGACTAGCCTATCATTTTACTTTTGTTGTCAAATATAATTTAACTCGCATAATCATCATAGATTTACATTAGTTTCACCTGATCTCGATCACAATGACGATTTTGAGTGAAATGAGGAAATATATCTTCCTTGTAAGAAAAATTAAAGAAATCGAGTGTAAGTTTATGTTGATTATGCAAATGAGATTGTTATTGACAATAAAAATAAAATTATGAGTGACATCTGTCAAATTATCGGTGCTGATTATTATCGACGTAAATATTAAAGTCCTAATTATTAGAACTTAATTTGTTTTTAATTTAATATTACAATCAACTATTAAACCAGTTATAAAACAATAACTTATAATAATGTTGTCGTTGAGAAGTGTTTTGTTGAATTTCCTTTAGTCGTTGATCTTCTTTTGTTCTCTTTGGTGGTCGTTGGTCAATTAAGTCATGCATGAGATATTATAATCAAGGTTTTAGCCGCCAATATGCAAAATGTTTATAGACAAAGAGTATAGAAGATAATGAAGTTCGTTGTCTTCCTATTTGCAATATATTAAGATTGAATCAATAATGATTTCAATGGAATTAAAATGGAGATGGGAAATATTATGCAAATTCTTATAACATAAATCGGTTTAATAGAAGAAAGAATGTGGTTAATGTATAATCAATTTTAAGTAACAAACTTGTTAATTACGTGTACATCATGTTGTATATATACAATAATAATAGAGAGACACATAGTCAGTTATTCATTTATATACGCCTTATGTTTCACTATTAAAACAGAAAAATAAACTATTTATGTGTTCTCGCACTTGTGTATCTAACATCAATTATGCATTGAACATCTTTATCATACTAAAACTAATACATTTGGTTTACTTTTTCTTATAGTGATTTGTATCAAAAACTACGTATTCGATCCTTATTATTCACCTATAAAGAACATATTTGGTTATTTCCATTTTACACTAATACATGTCAAGAAGACGTATTAAATTATTATTAAGCAACTATTTTATCCTTTAATATAAACTAGTGGTTTACCCACCAACATGATGCTACGTGAAAAACGTTACAGGAAAAGGAGTTTATCTATAAGTGTATAAATCAAACGTTTATTTTCCAACCTTGACCTATCCAAATAAAACATTTTCATAACTATAAAAAATCGTTTCCCTCATTTCACGTTTAAAATACTTGTTTAAATATTATTATAATTGAATAAATCACTAATGCATTTAAGAAATTGAAATATGAATTAATTAAAACATTAAATATTTTATTAAATAAAAATATAAAAAATAGAAAGAGGTAAATTAAAAGTATCTTTTTACTAATATATATTTCCAAGTATCAACGTCGATGACAAATGTAGAGCCATTGACCTTTTTTTTATTTATATGTGACTTGAAAAGATAGTTAATAAAGTGGACGTTAGTTGGTAGGTTACAGGCTTACAGCTTCGTCCGGCGTTAATCTGAGTTCGAGCCATATGCCTGACATCTATTTCTTTTTGAGTTTTTTTTACTTTGAATTTGTTTCTTTTATTTTTTTTATATTACTTATTTTTAATGACTTTTTTTAAACTTATCTTATTTTCTTTGTTAATAACTTCTTCAATGAATTTGTCGTTTCAATTTTAAATCTTCTTTATGTCGTAATGTACGATGCATAATGATGATTTCTATCAAAGTTTCGACTTCAGAACCGAGTGGTTGTAACCTTAAACGTTTCATTATGTACTCAATCATGTTAACATATTTATTGTAACACACGTAACAAATCACATTATGCAGGTTTAGTTCCTAGTTAATATGATGGAGTAAGTTACATATATCGTTAAACACACTATTTTAATATTATAATAGCAACTACTCAACTAGTCATCGGATAATCATCAAATATTATTAAATTAATTATAACTATTCTTAAAACCAACCGTAAACTAATAATATTATTTCACTTTACCCCTCATCTCAAAGCAACTTATCACGCAATACGGCAATAAGGAAAGAAAGGTGCGTAGTATACGTCAAGCGTATTATACCAACAATACAATACAATTCTCCCATTATTCTTCTGCAACTTCAAAATCAACAATCAACAATCAAAATCGTAATCAAAATCATAACTCCGATCGAAACGAACTCATCGCATCTACAAGGTTAGTGATTTCATTCATATGATTCTATTAATTTCACCATTTCGATCGACATCGATGTTTGTTCGTAATCGTTAATCAATGTTCCGTTGAGCGATTGTTGTTGATTTGTAAGTTATTAGCTTCGTGTTGTTCCTTATTTTCTGCTTGATTGAAGTTTATTTGGTGAATTTGTGGTGACATTTGGTTTTAATCAGACTTCGTTTGTTGGTTGCTCGTTGTTTTGTTCTTGAGATTACCGTAACAGTTAAGATCATTGCAGATGTAATCAACACAGAGGATTTGTTGTGTTGTTTGCTAATCGTATTGTGTTTGTTTGCTAGTCAGATTAAACTTCGTACGATCGGATTAAACTTTATTAAACTTTGTTGAAATAGATTTAGATGTTTGTGGATGAATGTTGATCTAGTTAGGGGTGTTTGGATGTGCGTTTCGGAAGAGATTATCTTATTATTGTGGATTGAGGTTGTGATAATCAGATTTAAATGTGTGGATAAACGCATTTTACTTGTTTAGGAATTAGGGAGGAAGTAATCAGATTTAGGTAATTAAAATTTTGTTATTATGCCATATTTAGTCATTTTATCTATTAGTACATTGATAATCAAAACAGATAATTATCATATGTGGATGATTTTCTTTTCATACCAGCTACAGCATAAATGAATATTGATTATGATGATTCAATATGAGATCATTACTTTAAAACGCACATCCAAACACCCCTGTGTATTCATTATCCATGGTAATTGTTTGTTCTTAACTTGATTTTGGATTTGATTTATTTGTGACAACAGCTTATGATTCATTAGGATTTGTGAAACACTTGTTTTCAATCTCACATCCGTCAAAACAGAAAGTACCTATGTAGAATTTAAAGAATGTTTCTTATTTGTGTGTATGTGTTTTTGTTTAGGTAATTTATATATCGTTTGTTACTGATTCTTACTTACACTATAAATTTCCTATTATAACAGATTCTGAGGACTTTGATTTGGGATTAAAGACAAACTTTGGCATCATGAAATTTAAAAGACGAAGTGTAAATGAGGTATTGACTTGGAATCCATTCGCATTAAAAATTTGTCATTTTGTTAATTCCAATTTATGATTTCACGGCTAAATTTCTTAACATTGTGGATCTTTTAATAATTTGTGTTCTCTGTTGTGCACACAGGATCATATAAATAGCAAAGTTACACACTGCAACAAGCTTTTAATCCGCAATTTAAATTCCAGCACCCAAGAGAAACAAAAAAAGGCTACAAGGGATTCCTACATGAAAAGTCTCCAGTTTGGTGCACAAATGGAAAATTTACAAGAATCACATATTGTTTCCACAAGAACCCTAAAACGAGGGTCACCCTATTTATCACAAGATGAGGTAACCATAGGGACTTCTCTTAAATTCAAAATCACTCAAAAAGAGGGTAAACGTCTCCGAGTGATAGCCACATCAGATGAAAAGGTAGATGCTTATGTGGCAAGGGTAGATGTAAGTGGTGCATACGGAAAAAAAGGACATGGTGATCATCATGATGATGATAGTGTTACATGTTCTGTTGGTAGTTGCAGTATCAACAGCTATAGTGACTACAATATCCAGTCTAAATCAAATGCTTTTGAAGATACCCAAAGTTATGGTAGTGATGCCGAGTCAGTTTGTCAAGGCGGATACGAAGATGAGATCCATAGGCTAGAATTGCAAGCATATCGCCGTACCATTGAGGCATTACATGCATCAGGACCGTTAACTTGGGAAAAAGAAACAATGGTAACAAACCTTCGTATGTTTCTCCATATATCAAACGATGAGCATTTGATCATGCTAAAAAACTTGCTTTCCACTGCAAATACTATTCGTAATAGATGACAGGAAATGCATAGAATAGAAGTTGTTCAGTTCTTGGTTTTTTGCTTTTTTAACCTTCATTGAGTATTTAAATGACTCACATTAATTGTATAAACTCATTTGTTTCCATCTTTTGCGCCTATTGTTATTATGATCACTACTTGCTCTCCATGTTTCATGTGCACAGGTTACATTATCATAATATACTCTGCGAGTCTGCATAAACATAATTGGTTTCTGTTGATATTATTGATGCTTACCTTGGTTTTCCAGGCCCAAAGTTGGATGCTTGTACACCTGGCTTATGAATTTGTAAGTTGATGTTGGGTGCAATATAACTTTGGGCTTTCTTCAAGTTTATATTCTTGAAGGATGAAGGATCAATATCTCATAGCTACCACTTGAATCCCAGATATGAAAGGTTCTATCTTTGACATTTAGCTTCTTTTATCCATGAGGTTTTCAGTATAGTTAACTTAATGGAAAGGTCAATCAATAACTACTTCTTTCAATAAAGTGGTTTATGAGGTTTTAAGCATTTGAAAACACGTTGGCTAACTTTTGGACCCATTTGACCCGGTTCATTGTCACACCTTAGTTTTCAGTGCGTAATTTTAGTTGGATTTATATAATTCTTTACTTAGAACAAATACGCAGACATACAACTGGAGACAATCTGTTACTTTAAAAGCAAATCTTAGTATCTTAGACATGTTTAAAGCTTTTCTAAGCAAGATTTTAACTATTAGTGAATGACATGAACATTCTTTAGGATAGTCGGCCAGTGCCATTTAATCCTTTAACTCCTTACCTTTGCTACTAGAGACCATATACATTCATAAAATGCATAAAACAAGTCAGTTTATGCCATACTGTTTAACTATACACAAACAAATAACAGTTTAAACATCATATCAATTGTATTTTTGTAACTAGCACAGTTACCGTAATAAAAAAAACAAATATAACCTTGATTTATTTAGAAATATACTAGTAAGGCGCATAGTTTCAAAGGTTCCAATAGCAACCTTTTCATAAAGTAAATAATGGAGAAATGCATTTTACTAGGGGGTAACTTCGTAAAATAGTAAACAAATTCTAAAAGTATTCTAATTAGACTTATCTTTCATGTTTTATTTAAATTGTAAGTTTTAACATGTTTTTCTTTTTGTTTCAGTTAGAAAAATATTTTTTTTCTTTCTTTTGATGCTAATGTGGAACAGTAATGTAATTTTAGGTGTTTATTTTTATTTTTAAACAATTAACATGACTTATAAATATAATTTCATATATTGAAAATTCGGATCCCCACGTCTCTATTACTTTCCTGTCATAAGAAAATTCGATTATGACTCGGTTTGATGATTTAGTGGTCCAATTTGGGGACAATATTCATGAGTGATTAAATTATAACAATTTTAAAACTAGGTAACTATTCTTTGACATTTTATTTAGTTAATGTACTCATCATTAGAAGGGAAATGGACTAGTCAAGAATTTTACACTTCGTCGTTTAAAGTTTTAGATTAATTTTACAATCCACACAATAAGGCGGGTAACTCATTGTATTTTCTTAAAAAAAAACGGATGAAAAAAACAAAAAAGAATCTCAAGAAAGATGCTGAACAAAAATTCCCCCTTGAGGGATCAAACCCGTGTGGATTCTTTCTATACCAATGCACCTAACTCTTAGGACTATTGTTTTAAAAACCGGACTGGACATGTTGGTCCGACCGGGAACCAGACTCAAATCTGGTCTGGTTCGGTGCTGAAAACCTTTTTGACATTGAATTGGTGGTCGGACCGGGTGAACCGGTTTTCTTATATATATTTTTATTTTTTAGTATTTGTTTACATATATTTAATAAAATAATTATAATTTTATCCGATTTATTATATCCGGTCTGACCGATCTAACTGGTTCAACCAGCGGACGGGTAAGATGTTTGATTTACTTTCTGCTGTTTCTAAAAACACTAGTTGGGTCAAAACGTTTTTTGGTTCAACAGCCTTTAAAATCTAAATCATCTATACTATATTATAATGCACGAAGGAATGATTCCGACCAAAGTTAAGAGATTTGTAAATTTTAAGCACAAGGTACAACTCAAAAAATCAATTTAACAAAGATAATTATGTCTTTCTAACGCTACTAAAAAAGTGGAACTTTAAACTTATTTACACTTAAACCCTTGTATCTTTAATTATATATAATTTTTTCCATGTTTGTTACAACATGTTTAAAAGAAGGAATTCAGTTTTTTAAATATAAAACTAACCAGAGACGAGTACCATAATGAAAAGTGTCGCACGCGCCGCATCACGCGGGCACGTTACTAGTATCATATAATATATAATTAGTGAAGACTGAAGTGGTTAAGATATATTATGGCTTGCTGGGCCTTGCTCAAAATAGTTTAGGATAATGTGGGCATGTAATTGGCCCTCTGTCTTTACATGTGTAGGGCCTTTGGCCCGACAGCCAGTGAACCTTTTTTGTAATTACTTAATGGACTACCATTTAGGCTCTGGGCCCAGTCAAAACATCGTTACATATTTACGGATTTATCCATCTCCAAATCTCCAAAATTGGATTTATAAGTTTTTAAATAATGCAATATTTTCTTTATATACGAAGAAGATTATTTGTTCTAACTTACAATTATAATAAATTTTATGTAATAAGATCTAATTCTTGTACTTAACAATAATTTTAAAGTCACAGTGACTTTGAATAACACGATGCACTTGTTTAAATTCAAACGCACGAATCCAAAATAGAAAGCCTAGTGTTAGGCTTGGTTTTTGTCTTTTCTACACGTGTCCTTGTCTAATGTTCTAGAGTTGGGTGAGACCTTAAATGTTATTGTTGTTTACTTATTGAATACAAAACCTATAAAATTGGTTTTATTGTGTTTTGTATATGAGATTATCGGCCAGTATCTTTAAAATAAGACATCGTAAGGAGATACTTGTTTTAAGTTTTGCTCGCCTCATACTAGAAAAAAATAAATAAAGGAAAGGTATAAATAGTCAATGTATATGATTTTTTATCAGTGATGTTCAATTATATAATCTTAAGTAAGCACAAGTAGGTTAAATATTGATGTCATTTTGCATTAAGCTAGTTAAAAATGCTATTTAAAATTTTAAATGATAGTTACGACCTTAGATTCATTTTCTTTTGTGCAAAACCAATTAATCACTTATTATTAGAAAAAAACGAAATATATTATATATGTTATTTAAATAGTATGTCGGTAGCTACAGTGTCACCGACTTAATTTTTTTAAAATGATTGAAGTATATATTATTTAAATAGTTGTTGATTGAAGTATGTTTTGTTTACGAGTTGTGTGATCCAATCTTTAAAAGATTATTATTGTTGAATGGTAGGTTGAAATTAGAGATTTTAGTTAAGAAAATTACTACTGCTTAGAGCACTAGCAATGCACTGGTGATTATCAAAGATCTCGACCTACCTAAAAACCCAATTAGATTTATATTGTCTCTCTTCTTACATCACCGTCTTTATGTACTTCTTCAAGATCGGACGCCAAGAAAGGGCTCCCACCCTGGGGAGGTGGAGGCGTAATATAAGCTCTCATGCCTCTTAAGAGCCAGCTAGACGATTAGCAAGTGCATATACCTTCATTCCGAATGGTCTTAAGACATCCAGTTTGGCTACTTTTTTAATTTTTTTTTCCAATAAAAGATAGTTATATTTGATTACTTGGTTTCTACCAATGTTACACGGCTGGGTAAAAACAAATCACTATAACTAAACATGTAAAGTTGGTGGCGCACGCAACCTACCCCACTCGATCATCAAAAAAATTACATATATGTTCCCAAATCTGTAATTATCTTTATTTTTATTCAAACACCCTAACTTTTAATAAATCTAAATGTTAAATACAAAGGCATTTATGTCTTGTATGGACACATAAATATTATCAAATTGAATTGGTGAAGTTGAACACCAATTATCAAATAAATTTTTCAAATAAATTTTATTTGGTTATGTATTAATTTCTTTTACGCACACGAGTGTGTGATACTTAAAAAATTGATAAGGGACGTACTCTTTTAATTAGATATAAAAATAAAACAATTACCCTTAACAATATTCGTCTTAAACCCATCCCATTACTATCTCTAGTTACTTTAAAAGTAAACAGTAATATTATATATTTTTTATTTACAACACAAATTAAATAAACATAAACATTTTATTATATTTCTTTACTTTCACGCTAAATATACCAAAAGGCATATTTGGAATGAACTGTTAAAAGCATGAAGTCAACAACATTAATATTGAGATTTCCAGATCATCTCATGAGATTATAATTTATACTATATTATAATGCACGAATGAAGGATTACAGCCAAAGTTAAGAGAGTTGTAAATTTTAAGTATAAGGTACAACCTAAAAAATCAATTTAACAAGGGTAATTATGTATTTGTAACGCTACTAAAAAATAAAACTTTAAACTCATTTACACTTAGACCCTTGTATCTTTAATTACATATAATTTTTTTCATGTTTGTTACAAAATATTTAAAATAAGGAATTCAGTTTTTTAAATATAAAACTAACCAAAGACGAGTACCATAATAAAAAGTGTCGCACGTTCCGCATCGCGCGGCATGTTACTAGTCATTTCTATATATAAATAAATAAAAAACAGCTAAAACTGAAAAAAAAAAACGTGTAACATTAATTAAGATTAAGATTATATAATAATGTCTTGGATTCCCAAATCTTGAAATACCCGCGTTTGATATCTCCCCCAACATTCCCCCAAATCTCTGAATCAACACCCCTCTGGTTCTTCTTCACACACACAATACACAACGCACACACATCAACACACACATCAAGAGAAGAAGATGTTGAAGGAATCGTCGAGGATGTTGAAATCGAGAAGAAGTTATATACTCTTGGAAGAGGACAAGTGTTGGGATCGAGGATCGATCGAATGTTACAGAGAGTGCGTAATGATTCCCGATCCTCATCATCCTCATCTCGCATTCGTGAAACAGGTTAGTATCTTTCGTTTTCATCATCTTTTTGGTTTCAATATCGTTAGGGTTTACTCGATCGATGCAATTGACATGGAACCCTAACCTACAATAAAAGGTCAGCTTTCTATGGTTCTCGCATACATGGAACCCCAACCTACAATACTCACCTACATTGACCTTAATCTTATGGTATTTTGATTTTTTTAGACAATCTGATTTTAAGGTATGTGTCTTAAACCCTTTTAATAATTTTGTTTTTGTTTTGAAAATTATTTGATGTTTCTTCTACAAGAATGTTGAAACCAACTGGACCTGCTGTTTCAAACACATTGTGGTGTTTCCGTGGTCTACCAATGCCTGCTAAACATTCTGGTAATGCCCATTTGTAGGTAAAAACAATGTTTGGTTTCACCTGAATTGTGGCATCCTTCCCAACTCTTGGTTTTGATATTAGTTTTCTCTCATATTTATCTAAACCTGCTGCTAATAATGTAGGTCCTACAAAGGACGGTGTTGTCAAGAAAGCAGATGAAGGAAGTAAACCGAAAAAGTTGAACATGAAGATGCTGAGGTGAGTTCCTTGTGCCAAACACACATACAAGCATATATTAATAAACCTTTCTTCTATATTAGTTTTCAGCTTTTCGCTCGTCATTATTATTTTTTATTTGAAAAGTTATTAGACATTGGCTGCTGCAAGAAGGTTGACACTTCTATAGAAGAAAGGTCTATATTTACGAGTTGATTTTAGCTAGCAAGATCTACTGAACTGGTAATAATCTTTATTTGCGAGTTGATTGTTTTTTCTTAAACATATGACATGAGGGAACCTAACTTATCTTTTACACTTTGAGAGTTGAATTTCTAGCATCTCCTTTTTGGGCTTTGGTATGCTGAGGCCTTTGGAGAAGTGATTGGAGAAACCTGATGATGTTTGGCGGAAAAAGCTCCGAGAAAAGATTGTTTTTTTTCCTGGAGGTGGTCACCAACCGTGCTAGGCTCAGGTTTCAAAATGCTTATTTTTTGTTCTTTACTTAACAATCACTCATATTCATGAGAGTTACTCTTATCTTTTGATCAGTTCAAGCGTCAGGCACAACTATATCGCCCGGGTATGTTCGTTTTATCTTTTCTCCATTTAATATGTGTTGCTAAAACTATTTAATATGTCAATTCAGATGGTCGATGCTTCTTATCTCTACTGTATAAAAATGTGTTCTAACTTGGGTATGAAAAAACACATGATTCATTTTGAATTGGTTTTATTACATATGATATTTCTTGGGATATCTGTACTCTCCTTGAACCTCAAATGGAAGGACATCCCATGACGCATTTGGAGGTGTAATTGGCTCGCCATAAGCTGTTTGTAATTTTTGTTAAACCCAAACATCGCTGTTTAAGTAAAGTTTCTTATGTTTCAAGATTGTCGCGTTTTGCTGACATTTCAAATAAAGTGTTTGTTCATGCCGCCAAGCAGAGCTTTTACGTTCACACTTCTGATCAATTTTCTTCTTATTATTTATATATTAACTTCCACTCATTGGTCTTTTCTATTTACCGTTTTTTGCTTATTTTGATGCAGATTCCTTAAAGTACATCTGCCCAGGTTTGTTTGTTTTATCATTTTTTTCAATTAACATGTGTTTCTAAAACTATTTAGTATTATTCTTAACGTTATATTTTTTCCTAAAGTTATGTTTTTCTAATGTGTTAGTAGTGGGAAGGACATCAATCATGCTTAGCGGGCGTGTGTTTCAACTTTCACCAATATTCTATCTTATTCTTTTTTGTTTTATGTTTGAAATATATTAATCCATATTCTTGGTGTTGAAATATGATAACGGCCCGGGTGGTCAAACGGATGTGAAGCGAACAAAATTGCTTTCATAAACCTTCCTGCTTCTTTAATTCAAAAAGATGGATTGGTATTGAAATAATATATTTTCCATCATATATATCTGTAAAATGTCCCTTGGCTTGAGTAAACATGAATCAAGTGGCCCATGTGTCAATAAAAATTATAATTACTTATGATGTTATAGGATATTGAAATAATATATTTTTCATCATATATATCTGTAAAATGTTTATTGCTTATATTTATGAAGGTCTTTTCAATGCTTGAGAGGTTTATAAGATTAGTGTGTGCTTGATTAAGGTAGTTGATAAGACACTGAAAACTTCAAATTGAATAGACTGAAAACAAGAACGATAGTCGGTCCGGTTCGAGAGGGGCTAGTCTCCGATTACTATAAAATACTAATACTGATAACATAGCTTCCCCACCTAAACAATGAAAATTGGGTTAGGGAGGGCTGGACCCCACCCATTCCCCTTGGACACGTATCACTTCTTCCTCCCCGGAGAAACGACTCGTCCTCAAGTCGAAGAGAAGGTAACACTAACAAGGGTGACTTCCAGCTGGAACTTTTCTGGAGGGGCTCATTGCGTGGATGCTGGAATGTTGCTGAGTTTTGGGTTCCCGGTTGCACACCCTGCACCTTATAATCTTAACCCGCAACAGTGGATTCTAAGGACATCGTGCTCCGGTTAGCTTTGACCGTGTTTAGTGTAGCCGATCACTGAATGCCTAGGACCACGTCGGCTCCCCCAAGAGAGAATGGATAGAGTTTTGGAGGAGATGAAGATCCTCGATTATTCAAGACAACATCCTTGCAAATCTGTGTGGGAAGACTTACCTTTCCAATTCTCACAACAAAAGATGGCGCCATTGTGTGGGAAGACTTACCTTTCAAACCAAAGAATCTTCAACAAAGTGTCAATCAAAACGAGTACCTCGTAGCCGTTTAGAAGGCCATGAAGAGTCATGGTGGGTGGGTGTGACTTCCCTAAGGTGGCAAGAAGGCTGATCTCAGCTATGTCTTCTTGAGGTAGTAGATTTCTTCCCTGTCATTCCCTTGAAGCAGCTGAAAATTCCCTGTTTTACAACGATGCCCTGGCCCATACTTATCACGGCACCGAAAGCATTCCCTCTAAATGAACAGGACTGTTTTTCCAAATCTGAAATATGCGCCGGGGGGGGGGGGTGTTGTGAAGGGGTTTCAGTGGGCTAAATCGCTGAATTATCTGGTTTGGTGACTGCAGAAGTCTTCATTGGCTGTCCCGATCGGCTATGCCGTTTTGATTCAAATTCCAGGGCCAAGCTCGTGGCCTTATACACCGTTCTCGGCTTATGTTTTCTTACATCAGCTTTTAGTTCTTCCTTGAGCCCATTTAGAAATACTCTCAAAAGGCAGTGATCGGGCCGGTAAGAGACCCGAGCAGACCTCTTGGCGAACTCCTGTCGGTATTCCTGCACTGTACCTGTTTGCTTTATGTTGCATAAGTACTCATTAGCGTTCTGAAACTCTGCTACTCTACTGGTCCGAAGTGTTCTTGCAAGGCATGCGTTAATTCTTCCCTCATCCGTTGCAAGCCATGAATACAGATCTAGAGCATCTCCTTCAAGATGCATTGATGCTACATGACCTTCTCGTCATCCAGTATTTGATAATACCGGAAATATTTCTCGGCCTTCAGAATCCAACCGCTGGGTTCGCCACCACTGAACTCTGGGAACACAATTTTGGTGTGGGTTTGGTATTGATTATTGTGGCGCCATGGAGAATCACCCTCACTGTTTTTTCCTTTTGAAACATCTTGCAACTTGAGAGCTGCAACATCTGTCTTCAAGGTCTCCAGCGATTCCAGCTTAGCAGCGGTTGCTGCCAATTGGGTGGTAATCAGATCAGATGTGTTACCGCTGCTGTCTACAGAACTGTTTCGAGTCTGCACCATTTTGATTTCCCAGCAATGGAACCAATTGATAGATCCTGCAATCAACAGACACTAGAACACAATTCACGACAATTAAATTGTAAGTCGGCAGCTTTGATTAATTAAGAAAACAGGCAGTTCGAGAGGGGGACTCTCTTAATACACCCAACATGACAATTCAAATAACAAGACAAAAACAAACCGAAGCCTAACAAGACAAAAACACTGAAAACAAGAACGATAATCGGCCCAGTTCGAGAGGGGCAAGTCATAAACTTCCCTACCTAAACAATGAACATTCTAACCTAGTTCTACTGCTGCTCCTATTCGGTTAACTAACTGCCCCACTAACATCACCCCCACTACTCTGGTTTCCCCCTATTTAGAAGATTCTACTTGACGGGGTCATTGGGCTGCTCCACGGGTCGAGCATGGTTTATTCGACGCACTGGATACCCAGCTAGGTACGTATATGTAGTGCTCGAAAGTCAACACGTATAATTACTTATGATGTTATAGGAGCTTATTGTACTTTCACCTTGTTATTTACTTGTTAGCGGGAAGTTTACCATCTCAAGCACCAACAAGTCTACTAATGTCTCCAAGGTACTTCTTACAAAAATTGATAAATTTGGCGGTCATTACATTAAACATAAAATTTAAATATTGTGTTTATCATCTGCCCCCTTTTTTTTATAGAATATTTCAAAGTAAATGTTTGCTCATGCTGTCAATTGGAGAGAACAGTTGACAGCCTAATCACAAAGCTTATACTTTAGCGTTTAGATAGGGTTCCATGGATGGATGACAGGGTTCATATTCGCATGTGATCACAATTTTTTATGTAATCACAAAGCCAAGAAGTTGACTTGGAAGGACGATTGCTTTTACTTTGGCTTTTATGAAGAATTTCGACTTTTGTCTCGTTGGTGCATTTTCAAGGTGTAGTAAATTTGTTTTCAATACACTCATGCTCGTTGTTCTGAAAATTGTGTTACATAATTTTATGGCAGTTTGAGTAGAATATTTAATGTTGCAAGATTGTCCCATTTTTGCAGTCATTTCAAAGTAAATGCATGTTCATGCTGCAAATTAGTCTAAAGTTCTTCTATATTTTGCTGCACTAAATATCACTTTCCTTTTTCTCTTTATAGTCGATTGGTACGAGGCCTTTAGAAAAGTCATTGGAGAAACTTGACGTTATCATAGTTGAAGAGCTCTAGGCAATTTATGTTTCTAGAGGTGGTTCCCACTGAGCAAAACATTGGTGATCATTCTTGATGAGGTTATGTAGTCTTTCTCTTCTATTATTTCATTAGTATTAATGATTTGTGTTTTGCATTTGGTGTGTTTTATGTCTATATTGTTAGGTAGGATCAGCTTAGGTTAAATGCATGCATATTAGACTTTTGTTTCTGATCTTTGACTTTTGTTGGTAATGATTTTTTTTGGTTAGGCATGATCGAAGTTAATTGTAATGATTTCCCTTGAATTAGAGTTGAAACTATATGGGAAATGATAGGAAGTTGACATGTTAATACTTACACATGGATTAGATCTTTGGGGAGGAAAATGCAAAATATTTTTGATGTGTTTGTAGGCTCAACCCAAAGAAAGAACCCTAATGTCCTTCGTGTGAATTAACTAATATACGGATATGTGTTTAGCTTCCCATCTTAATATACATGGTTAAGAAACCAAGTCCTCACCATAATAGGTTGCGAGTCGGCATTCTCTTTCACACAAACCATGCTTTTTCTTGTTCTTAATATACATGGTTAAGAAACCGAGTCCTCACCATAATAGGTTGCGAGTCAGCATTCTCTTTCAGACACACCATGCTTTTTCTTGTTTTCCACTCAAATTAAAAATAAAGGCAGTGAAAAAATAATGTTTATGCTGGTATTAAGCATGAATGGATATATATAAAAAAGGAAAAAAAATCACCGCGGTTAATGAGGATCGGAAAATCAAAATAGGGCGTTTAAGACCCGAAAATCATCAATATGATCCTCATAACCTTAATGTACCATAAATACTCATTGTGTCATTATGCTGGTATATATATTAAAAAGGAAAAAAAATCACCGCGGTTATTGGGGATCAGAAAATCAAAATAGGGCGTTTAAGACCCGAAAATCATCAATATGATCCTCATAACCTTAAGGTACCTTAAATATGTCATTATGCTAGTAAGCATGAATGGATGTATATGAAAAATAAAAAAAATCACTGCCGTTATTGAGGATCAGAAAATCAAAATAGGGCGTTTAAGACCCGAAAATCATCAATATGATCCTCATAAACCTACAGTTGCCTTAATCACTCACTGTGTCATTATTAGAGGTGCATGGCCAAGTCAAATTGTGGTTTGGTGAATCTCAAAAAACCTCGAGGTTAGGTAGGTTTTACTGTGTATGTTAAGTGTGAGGACAATTAAACCATCATGGTAAATATAAATTAAAATTCACGAGCACAAGGCATTAGTTGGGACTGAAAGGGGTATGGGTTTAAAAAGGACAATATACCAACAATCAAGGTTAGAGCATTAGTACTTTTCCTTAGTGAAATGAGGTGTGAGAAAGGTTAACACGTTAATGTGATCGCATTACTTTTCTTTTTCTGGACTAAAAGCATTAAGTTGGGGAATGTGATCGTGTGGGATTTAATGCATGTTTTAGGCATATATATCGATGGATAGGAAGTAGTTTAAAGCTCATGTGCACAAGAAAGAACCTACAAAAGTTATGCATGAAGTTTTGGATATGATTTGGACAAGAAAGAAATGGTGTGATTGTCTAATATTTGATATGATTAACACATGTTATTATGAATAATGTCTATTTGATAATCATTCTCATACCCAAGTTTGTGTAGGTGAGATTCTATCTTGAGGCACGAAGTGATCTCTCTTTTATTAATTAAAGTAACTATTCTGTTGTTATCTAGTTTAATTGTTTTATTTTAATTGCTTTTTAGGGTTGCTGATTTGTTGCATTACCAAATTCTACTTCACTCATTCTTGCCAAACTAAGGTGATAGATAATATTCATTGGTGGCTTGTAGGCACACATACACACATAATGTTTTGGACAATAGAAGACCGTTAATGCAATAAGATTCTCACTCGAAGACTGTTAAAGCTATAGATTTTGTATCTGGTGGTAATCTTGATAACCTGCCTCGTGAGGATATTAGTGGAAAGATGAAAGAATTGGAGAGTTCAGATTGGAAGGTGATAATGGTTTATTAATAATTTATTAAAGAATTAACCATGATATTATTCTTGACATTGTTTTCTGTTATGGTCAGGATTTTCTTGGAATCTATTGAAGCAGTTTATAGAATCGTGGAAGAAGCTAATAAGCGTACTCATCCTGCTAACCGGTAACAATTTGCGTTTACGAGTTTAATTGTTTTGTTGTCTATTTGAAAAAAAAAGCTGTTTTGTACCGAACATATGCACCAGAGAACACCTAACTTATCTCTTACATTTTGAGAGTTGGGTTTTTAGCAAGTCTTTTCGGGGCTTTGGAGAAGTCATTAGAGAAACGTGATGACTCTAGGCCAAAAATGCTATCTGGTGTTTCACAACTAGAGTCACTTATCTAGTTGTGAACACTTGCCCCATCGTCTGTATCATCTTCCCAGGTTTGTTTCTTTTATCATTTCTTCAACTAACATGTGTTGGTACAACTATTTAGTATTATTCTCAACTAGATTTTTTTTTAAAAATTTCCTATTCTAATGTGTTGCTAGTAGTGGGAAGGACGACAAGTATGCTTCACGGGAAAGATCATATACTGGCTACGTGAGTTTCACCAATATTCTGTCTTATTTTTTTTCTTCGATCTTTGAAGTATATTAATCCTAACTTCTTGGGGTTGATGTTAGTTTTCTGTCATAGTAATTTAACCTGTTGCTAATATTGTAGGCCCTTCAAAGATGTTTGTTGTTAAGAAAGCAGATGAACCAGTTAAACCAAAAAAAGTTAAGCTTGAAGATGTTGAGATGAGTTCCTTGCGCCAAACACACACATACATGCATATATAGTCAAACCTTTCTTCTATATTGGTCTTATCTCATAACTATGCTTTTATTTCCGAACTTATTAGACATTGACTGCTGCAAGAACATTGACAGCAAGTGACCTGGTGGCCAAACTCATTGGGCCGATTCGTCGACCAATAGCCCAATGCGTGCTACACTTTCTCACATGCCCAATTGAAGGTGAGTAGACATTGGCTGCTGCAAGAACGGGGACACCAACTGACGTGGTGGTCAAACACATTGGGACGATTTGACGTCCAATAACCCACCCAATTCCTGCTACACATTCTCACATGCCCAATTGAAGATGAATTTATTATCATTTCTTCAATTGACACGTGTTGCGACAACTACATGGTATTGCCCTCAACTTAATTTTTTTTCCTGAAGTTATTTATTCCAAGGTTTTGCTAGTAGTGGGAAGGACATCAGCAATCATGCTTAGCGTGAAGACTCCTAAACCTGCTACTGTGAGTATCACCAATATTCTGTCTCATTGTTTTTGTTTTATGTTTGAAATATATTAATCCCTATTCTTAGTGTTGAATTGTTGATTTAGTTTTCTCTTATCACTATTTAAACCTGGTGCTAATAAGGTAGGTCTAGCAAAGACGGCTGTTGTCAAGAAAGCAGATGAACCATGTCAAACCGGAATAGTTGAACTTAAAGATCTTGAGGTGAGTTTCTTGCACCACACACACACGTACTCACATATATAATTAAATATTTCTTCTTAATATTAGTTTTCTCTCATCGTTATTCTGTTGTTGTTTGACATTGGCTGCTGCAAGAATGTTGACACCCATTGACTAGGTGCCCAAACACATTAAGGCGATTAGACGAAGAATAACCCATTACACTTGCCCAATTGAAGATGAGTTTAAAATATTGGGTTTCACTAAAAGAACTTAATTGTATAGAAAATGTAAAATCTTTATAAATATTTGTTTTGAAACCGTTTCAATAATAATATACTTTTTACCATATAAAATGATTTTGGGGGGTTTTATGCTCTAAAAGCACAACATTGAGTAACTTTGATCACTTTGTCATGTCTTCTTTTTAATTTTTTTTAATTTGATATATAAATGTAATCTGAGTTGACCCAATGGCTTATACACATTCTCCTTGTGCCAAATTGAAGGTGTGTTTTTATCCTTGTAAAAAAATTGTTACTCTTTATCAAAATACTTGGCACTTGTCAGAACCTTTGTGTCCAAACAATATATTGTTTCACTAATATACCATTTTTATGCATATAAAGTGATTTTGAAGGTTGTTTGATCTAAAAGGACGATCCCAGGTAAGCTAAAGAAACAACTTTAAAGATAGCTTATCTATATATCTAATCTATATATCTAATAGGTCAAACGGGTAAGCTATATAAATATCTTAAAAGATTACGGGCAGGGTGGTCAAATGGATGTGAAGCTTTTACTTTAGTGTTTAGATGAAAGAGTTGAGAGTTGACGGTCAAATGGAGAGAACAGTTGGCAGTCTAATGACAAAGTTTTTAGTGTTGGAAGAGGAGTGATTGTTGAAGGAGGCCGAGAAGTTGATATGAAAGGAAGAGTGCTTTTACTGTGGTTTCTATCAAGTATTTCGACTTTCGTCTGGTTGGTGCATTTTCAAGGTGTAGTAAATTTGTTTTGAGTGCACTCATGCTGGTTGTTCTGTAATTCATGTTACATACTTTTATGGCAGTTTGAGTAGAATATCTGATGTTGCAAGGTTGTCCCAATTTTGCTGACATTTCAAAGTAAATGCTTGTTCATGCTGCAAATTAGTCTAAAGCTCTTCTATATTCTGCTGCACTGAATATCACTTTCCTGTTTCTTTTTATAGTTGGTTGGTATGAGGCCTTTAGAGAAGTCATGGGGAGAAACTTGACGTTGTCATTCTTAAAGAGCTCTCACCAATTTATGTTTCTGGAGGTGGTTTCCATTGAGCAAAGCACTGGTGATCATTCTTTGATCAGGTTATGCAGTCTTTCTCTTCTATCTGTTTCATTAGTATTAATGATTCGTGTTTTGCATTTGGTGTGTTTTATGTTTATTTTGTTAGGTAGGATCAACTTAGGTTAAATGCATTCATATTAGACTTTTATTTCTTGATCTATGTCTTTTGTTGGTAATGATTTTGATGGATATGCATGATTGAGTTATTGAATCCAACTTTCACATGGTTTACTTTATAGTTAGATACTAGTGTAATCCTATAGATATTATACTAATTGATTTGTTAAAAGCCCTTAGAATTCGTAGTGGGTGTTTTTGTTTTGAGGCATGTTTGGGTTTGTTTTACTTTCCCAATATTGTTCAATTTGATTTTGGTTGTTCTTTACTAGTTGGGTGATTCAACGAGTAAGAACATATTAAGCTTCTTTTGGGGAAGAAAGCATCATATGGTTCTATTATTTCCTGATTATAATTTTCTCATGTGTGATTATGTGGCCCTGGTTGGCTGGTAGTATTGAACATTTCTTGCATGGTAAGCATCAAACTTTGACGTGAAAGCAAAGAATGGATGGTTTTTCTTTAATTTTAATGTTTTTACGAATTTGTGCATTTAGAATGTCAGATATGGCCTCATGATTTGTCCATAAATTAGTTAATCTTCTATATTTCTCTCTGAAATTGCTTGTAGCCTTAGATTACATGTGAAAAAGAGGTGCCACTATTGCTGTCACAAAGGAAAAGTATGATCTTTGTTTTCAATATGTTAGGTGATAAGGATGATCGGGGTCATTATGGCGACATTACGCTTGATCTTGCGGGTCCATTTCTAGCTGGCCTATTTGAAAAGGTGAGTTATTGTATTAGTAGGCATCAATATATAATAGATTGTTATCTATTGTGTAATGCAGCTCTTTCACAACTTAACGTGAGACGTAAGAGGTTATGTATGATTTACAATAAAGGAGCTTGGCCTGCAGAATGTGTGTGAGTACGCAAATTGCTTTGCGTTAAGGTTTTCTTTCTTTTTCTTTTTAATTATTTTGGAATATGATTATTTTCTTATACATGTTATTTTTGTTTTCGCATGTATAATTTTCCTTATAAATCTGTGGTTGTCCTCTTTGGTTGAGCTAAGAGACAAATTTGGGATTGATGATAATTAAAGAACCTCCGAGACTCGCTTGCCACTGTGTTACTAAAGGTAAAGTTAATTATTTTCTTAACCTTGTAGTAGTTGTGTATATTCAAGTGTTACTTTACTATGTTAATGTGTGATTTCAGTAATGTTACCCGGTCTCTCCTTACTTTTGCATTTTTTTTCACGTAGTACACTCAATCTGGAGTGCTTGTGCTGCAGTTACATGTGGCAGTCATCCGTTGAGTCTTGACGACATTGGGATTGATAATAATTTAAAAACCTTTGAGACTCAATTGCCACTATGTGTTTTTGGATTCGAAGTTATCCAGTTAACAAGAAATACACGGGTCCCTATGTAAAAATTAATCAATCATAAAACTGCCCGCCTGTGTGGTAGGAGGTAAAGTTAATTATTTCCTTCACCTTGCAGTAGTTGTGCATATTTATGTTTTACTTTACTATGTTAATGTTTGTATACTGTAGTTCTGCTTGGTCTCTCCTTACCTTTGCATTTTTTTCTCGTGTAATACACTCAATCTGGAGTGTTTGTGCAGCTGTTGAGTGCACGGCCATCGTTCGGGTCTTGACACAACGCACTTATGCTAGAAATGTTAGGCGTTCGTTCTTGACAGACTTTAAAAAGGGATTCGTTTCTGTTTGTGCTTTCCTAAATGGAATACATCTTAGCATGAGTGGTTAGTTTGCTGATGCTTGATTTTTCATTGTGCGCAGGTCAACATTGGAGTCTAGACCCACAATACTAGAAGTTGTTGACTTTTATTCTCAACAGACTTCAAAAGGGAGTGTTTCTTGTTTGTTTTTGCTTTTCTAATGAGAATTCATCATGTCATTATAGCTTTTGTTTACTAATATCTTATTTAATTTTGTATGCACGCCTATCTTTGGAATCTAGACCCACAATACTTGAAAGATGTTCATGTTCATTTACTATAGTCTTCAAAAGGAGAACTTTTTGGTAAGTTTTAGTTTCACTCATTCCCCAACATTGCACCTAGATCTCCCTCTCTCTTCTATTTTCAAATTGGGTTCTTTTTGGTCTTCCTTACAGAAGCAAACACACACTAGAAGTTATAGAAATTTGTTTTGATCGTATAATCGTTCATTTATTAGTTTTTAAAATGTTCAGAGACGATAAGCTGTTAAAGGAGGGCAAGAATTTGCCATGGGAGGATTTATTGTTACACTAGAACATTGACATGTACCAACATTGATGTTGGAAGGTTTATTCACTTTATTAACAACAGGTCACATATGAAGCTGTAATATTGTCCGAAAAGGCGAAAAGTTGTCTCAACATTAAATAAATAACTTTTTGTTGTTTGTCTCTCTTTTCACAGAAACCGTTGGAGATGGTCGATAGCATGATCTTGTGGCAGGTCACCGACAGTTCTCATGCTTTTGCCGACTAGAGAATTAGCAAACCAGGTACTTGTTTAACTTGATGTGTCCTTTCTTGAGTTTCTGTAACATGTTTTCGGTTGATACTCTTTGAAAATAAACCTTAATCCTTTATATTGTTAGTGTAAAGAGGTTTTACATCACCTTTTAAATATTACAAGCAACTCATTATGTGTGTAGCATCATTGATTTGAAATTATTGTTTCGAAACCTGCTTTATTTTGCCAATATTTGTTGACATGTTTATATTGTTTCATGTTTAGGGTTCTGGTCTGTTCCTCTAATTTTCTTTATCTGTTTATGTAAGTTCCTTGATTAATTGAATCTAACTTTCATAGGGTATACTTTATAGTTCAATACTAGTGTAATGTTGTAGATGTACTTTATGGTTGTTATACATTGTACATGCAGGTGTAAATCAAAATATATTCTTCAGCTCATGGTTTGGCGTATTTACACGACATTGTTCACATAGGTGTAAATCAGAATTCATTCTTCATGATGAAGATCTTAGCCTTCTGATATTAATTTTGCTAAGCTCTTTGTAGGTGAGAAAGCTTATGTGACCACTGTTATTGCTTGCTTATAAATGAGGATTTTCATACCTGACAAATGAGGTTGGTAACACTCACGCATTCCTATTGTTCTAAGTGGATCAGGTAACACCGTCGTTTTCCCTCAAGACTTAATCAGTGGCACAATGATATTGTTCGATGGGAGTTTAGTAATCCTATACCATTTGTCTAGGTGCTATACTCAATCACATGATTTGAAAATTTTGATTAGTCAATTTTGTGCTTGCATTTTTAATCTTATTTGAATCTGGTTTAATAAAAGTTGAATTGCTAAACCTCACATCATTGTAGGAGACGTGAAGGGTTGAAGCTAAATGTTCTTTGGTGTTTCTTGAGGCCTTGAAGAGACGAAGGTAATTAGCCTAATCTAAAACTTGTGCTCTAATTATTAGTTTCTTGAATTTTGCCTTATTTCTTGATTTTTGCTATATGTTGACTGTATAATTACTTAAGAGAAAAGGGAAAATGTCAAAGAATAGTAACCAAGTTTCAAAAGTGTTATTGATCACTCATGCATATTTTTCTTAAATTGAACTATTAAACCATCAAATCGAGTCTTTATCGAATTTTCTTATGTCAAGAAAGTAATGAAGGAGAAGATGTGAGGGTTGGAATTTTTAATATACGAATTTATATAAAAAATAAAAAATCATGTTAATTATATTAAAAAATAAAAAAAATGTATCTTAAGTTCTCGTCACGTTCCACATCATAATCAAAAAGAAGAAAAACATATTTTTCTAATTGAAACAAAAAGAAAAACATGCTAAAAACAAGTTAAGCCTTATAATTTAAATAAAATATGAAAGTTGAGTGACCTAAATGTAACACTTTTTTAAATTTGAGTTACCTATTTAGAACACTTTTGAAAGTTGGTTATTATTTTACAAAGTTACCACAAGAGAAAAAACACAGAGGAAGGTGAATATGTGTCCCGAGCCAAAAGACCATTTTTGAACGAGGTAGAAGCCTACCCGACCCATAGAGCAAGAGACTTAGAATCTAAGAGGACATATAGGCTAAAGGATGCTATAACATAAAGCCTAAATTTTAAAGGTTATAAATCCCAACTCGTGAGACCCGTAAGCATGAAAGTCATAAAGTGTGATGTCTGTAAATGTCTCTAAAGAATGAAGTATAAAGCCCTAAGAGACCTAAAAGGCTAATAGGCAGGGCGTGACTATAGGCTTAATAATCATGTTTGTGCTATTAAATGATTCTTAATTTTAAAAAATGATTAAATTCATAAAAAAATCAGATTTGAAGATTTCTGAAGTTATTTTAGTTGATAACTAATTTGTAGACTTATTCCCACAATCACAATCATTCAAATTCAAATATTATAAAATTCCAAAATTTCCCCTTATAATCACAGAGTATATTGTAAATAACCAATTTAATAAATAATTTGTATTCTTTTTGATCTAGATGATGATGATGTTCATACTTGATATGTTTAGAATCATACTTTCTCAAAATTCCAATTTTTAATTATTACTTGATAACATATTTAAATTAATCAAATTCTAGTACCGTTTACATGTGTAACTTGAGTTTAAAGGAACTTTTAGGTTGTTTGTAGCTTTGGTGTCATGGTTTTCATGTTGATGGTTTAGGGAACATGTTTGATCATCTAAAACATCCCAAATATATAGTCTAGTATGTTACGGGATTCAAAGGTCGATCAAATATATGAATGATTATGGTTAGCATAAGAGCTTTAGTTGAGCTTGTATATGATGGTTACTTTGCTTAGGTGATGAGTGTGATCCTGGAACAACTTTAGCCATATAGAATGAATTTTTTTGGGTTGGGGGGATTATGTTTTAAAAGTATATTTTTAGTAACTTTTGATTACTTTGACATGCCTTATTTTTAATTTATCTTTAAATTTTGTTTTTTTTTTAATTTGATATAAAAAAGGTAATCTGAGTTGTCCCAATCCTCTACACATCCTCTTTATACTTAATTGAAGGTGAGTTTTTATCATTGTCAAAAAATGTTGCTTTTATCAAAATAATTAGCATTTTTCAAGAACTTTTGTGTCCAAACAAATATATTGTTTTACTAACATACCATTTTTATACATATAAAATGATTTTGGAGGTTTTATGATTTAAAAGGATGATCCGGGGTAAGCTAAACAAAGGGCTTAAAAGATAGCGTATCTATATATCTAATAGGTCAAACGGGGTAATAATATATTTTTAATCATATATATTTGATTACTTATGATGTTATAGGATATTGAAATAGTATATTTTTAATCATATATATTTGATGTTTATGCTTTTATGTATGGAGGCTTTTTCAATGCTTGAGAGGTTTATAAGATTAGTGTGTGTTTGATTAAGGTAGTTGATAAGACACTAGAAACTTCAAATTGAATACACTGAAAACAAGAACGATAGTCTGCCCGGATCGAGAGGGGCTAGTCTCCGATTACAAGGAAATACCAATACTGATAACATAAACTTCCTTGCCTAAACAATGAACATTGGGTTAGGGTGGGCTGGACCCCACCCATTCCCCTTGGACACGTATCACTTCTTTATCTCCGGAGAAACGACTGGTCCTCAAGTCGAAGAGAAGGTAGCACCAACAAGGGTGACTTCCAGCTGGAACTTTTCTAAAGGGGCTCACTGCGTGGATGCTAGAATGCTGTTGAGTTTTGGGTACCCGTTGCACACCTTGCAGCTTATAATCTTGACCCGCAACAGTGGACTCTATGGACATCGTGCTCTAGTTAGCTTTGACCGTGTTTAGTGTAGCCAACCACTAAACGCCTAGGACCACGTCGGCTTCCCCAAGAGAGAATGGATAGAAGTCTTCGATGAGATGAGAAACCAAAGTGGACAATGGAATGTAATGATTCATTTCTGATTTCATTTCATTCCTTCGCCTATTGCATTACCTCACCCCTAATAGACCTTAAATGCATATGCTATTCTTTGGTAAATAAACCAATGTTCTCAGAACCAGATTGATAACGAATCGGTTATTTTACTTGTCGACTGGTTCTTCATACTTATAATTACATTAACAATTACTATCTTTTCTTTCTTACTTTCATAAAATCAGTGTTGCAAAAATCGGATTAGTCGGCCGATTAATCGGCGACTAATCTGTAATCGGAGGCTCCCCGCTTTGATTTTTGCTAATCGACAACAATAATCGCTAATCGTTGAAATTGGTTAAAAATCGGGATTAATCGGCCCTAGTCGGCCAATAATCGGCGTTTTTTCCAGATTCCGGCGAGATTCCGGCGAAGTCTAAAAATTCCGGCGAAAACTCCGAAATTCCGGCTATACATGTATATATATATAAAACTAACATTTTTAGTGGAAATACATATAAAAATTTGTGTATATATATATAAAGATTTGAAAATTACATATAAAAGTTCCAAACCGATTAATCCCGATTACTCCTGATTACTCCTAGTCCCTACCTCGCCGCCCGACTAACGCCTAGCGATTTTTACAACACTGCATAAAATATTAAAGTATTTAAGAGGGTGAAATGTTGTTAGGATTCAGTCATGTGAAATTGAATTAGGAAAGTGAATAAGGTGAAATTGAATTAGGGATGCGGATTCACAAATGATATGGTTGATATAAATGTGGCGACTAACAGTTTTGATGTTGGTTGTAACATTCTGCCCCTCGTACCACCAATATTGTTTGTTTCGCTCACAAGGAGCTTACGAATTTGCTTTTAGTTGCCCATGTGAAAACTTGTCACGGGTCGCCTATCCTTGGATTGCTGCCTCCTGAGCACGTTTGACTGTAGAATTCTTCTCTCATCCATAACCGATACGCCTAAAACACATTGGTGATATTAAAGGTCAGACATTACATATGAACCTAGCATCTCTTCTCTCCACGGCTGATGTGGGATTTAGCTAGGGTGTTACAATCACCTTCCTTTTGCACGAATCGTACTTGATGAGCCTAAGAACTCACCATCCTCGGTGAGGTTTGTCCCACCATCCCGAATGGCACAAGAGTGCCTCTGATACCAGGTGTGACAGCCAACGTAAACCGTACCAAGATATTGTCCGTTTTGCCCCTGATGGGTTGCCCATACGGATATGGTTTTGTTTTCACCCGACGAGTTGCTCGCCAGAGCAAAACGCGTCTTGGTAGAGAAGGTTTCCACCCTATTATAACGAAGGTTTCTTTCTCTCCCTTAATCGATGTGGGACTTACATCTTTAGTGTAACGGCCCACGTAAATCGTACAAAGATAGTGTTCGTTTTGCCTTGATGGGTTGCCCATCTAGAGACTCACGGTTTTGTTTTCACCTGACGAGTTGCTCGCTCAGGTAAAACAGGTCTTCGTAGAGAAGGTTTCCACCCCTTTATAAGGAGGGTTTGTTCTCCCCCTCAACAAACGTGGGACTTACATCTCTCATCCACAGCCAATACGCTCCAAAACGCGTTGGTGATATTAGAGGTCATACATTATTTATGAACCAATCATCTTTTTTGTCTACGACCGATGTTGGATTTACTTAGGGTGTCACAGTGTCTATAACAATCGGCCCCTTATACGACTAATATTGTCTGCTTTGCCAAGGAGTAACTCACGGATTTGTTTTTAGTTGCCTGAGTGAAAACTTCCTTGGGAGGTCACCCATCCATTGACTGCTTCCACCTGAGCACGCTTAATTGTAGAGTTCTCATCTCATTCACAGCCAATATACCCAAAACATATTAGTGATATTAGAGGCATGATATTCCTTATGAACAAGAAATCTCTCATGTGTACGGTCGATGTGAGATTTGCCTAGTGTGTTACAATTACCCCCACTTCGGACTCATCGTCCTTGATGAGGTTTGCCACACCATTCTATCCATGAATGTGGGATTTGACTAAGGTATCCCCCTGAACATCATATCCTCGAGAACTCACCATCCTTGATTAGGTTCGCTCCACCATCTCGAACGGTACAGAAGTAGTTCTAATACCATTTGTAACAACCGGCACCTCATACCACCAATATTTATCCGATTTGCCCACGAGGAGCTTAAAGATTTTATTTTTTATTTGATATCTATGATAGTGACACGTCAGCATTTACAGGGGAACGTGGGTGGATGGGGCTGGGTTCTAATAGTTTAGGTTTATTCCAACACCCTAACTTTTATTAAATCTATATTTATCTTTCTATACTAATAAAAGAAGATTTTTGGAAATCACATGACACAATTCTAGGTCTTCTAAGTTTTATTTTTACGTTTCTCTCAACTAATAAATCTCACATTAACTATTAATGATTTTATTTAATTCTTTTTCATATCAATTTTTTATTAAATTAAAAGAGATTTTCTACAAATGCAATTTTTAAAGAAATAACTTTTTATAAAATAAGAAATTTTTTAAAAAATATATCAAACTTTTAAAAAAAACACAATATATTTGAAAACCTGTGTTTTCTAAAAAATAAAATTCTTATGAAACAAAATTAATTAAAATTCAAAGTTCAAACAAATTATTAAAAATGACACTTTTTTAAAAACGGTTTGTTTGAAAATAGTTTGTTTAAAAACCTTTTTTTTTTAAAACAAAAAAAAACTAACAAAAGTTTAAAAAATAATATTGCCTTTTGATCACTTGTACTTAACGTTAATCATATCTTATATCAAAAGATCGTTTTATAACTCGTTCATTTTTATTAATAACTATTTAATATTTTATTTATTTAACCCGTGTAATACACGAGGTATTAACATAGTGTTATACAAGGGCATTTATGTCTTGTATGGACATATAAATACTATCAAATTGGTTTTTCAAGTTTTGAATATATTATTAAATTGAATTGTTAAAGTTGAACATCAATTATTAAATTCATTTTATTTGTTATGTATGGATTTCTTTTACACACATGAGTGTATGATACCTACAAAATTTATAAGGGACATAATTTTTCTAGTTAGAGATGAAAATAAAATTAACCATTCTCGTCTTAAACCTATCCTATTACCATCTCTAGTTACTAATGTTTCTTTTCGAATATTAAAAAAACATTTGTTTATTTTCAGAATCATTTTTATATTTTTAAAATATCTTTATTTAGGAAGTTTTGTAAACTCAACTTTCTTATTTAAAAAAATCATTTTTTACTATTTAAAAAACATTTTTTCAAACTATTTTTAAAATAGAATTTAGTTTTTCAAATAGTTGCTTTTAATTCACAAAACAAACGCAATAACTTTCGGTCACAAAAAATTGGTGGTTTTTTTAATCCAAAAGTTATATGCAATATTTACATTACTTTCAAACCAGTTTATTATTTTCATTATTTGTATTTCTGTTTTTTTTTCATGGAATTGATTTATTAAATTAATTTTTTAGTTTTGATTTATTATGGTTGTGTGTGAAACTAATTTATTATTTTTAATTAAGTTATGGGTAAAAACAAAAGATACAAACATTAAAAAAAGCAAAAATTTAAGGGGTAAAATTGAACTAAAGAAAAAAGATGAAGTGAGTAGAGTGAAACAAAGATTGGAGATACAATCCCATTTATATATCGCGGGTTAGCGATATTATATTTATTTTTTCTTTTTATTTTTAAATTATGATGATACAAACCCATTCACGTATCGCTGACTCAGCGAGATACTGGCGATACGTACATGCTCAAGTATCGCTGGTCAACGATATTGAGACACGTGGCGTCATCCGGTTGGTGGAATAACTTGATAAACATTTCATTTTTAGTGGCTAAAATTGTAAATTTACTTGGTATAATGGTTATATTTTCCGATTCACTTTTATATATATACACACGTATTTGGCCCGCTAGGTTCGACCATCGATTTTTGCCTCCGATTTGATGAAATCGTTGAGGTCCATCGCTGATTAGCAATTAGTCGTCGACTAGCGGCGACTTGTGCAACACTGCTAGTTACAATGTATGAACATAAGTACTTATACGTTGTGATTCAGCCGTAGGGAAAACGAATTTTAGATTAGAGTTAAAATTATTTCAAGTCTCAGGAATAGAGAAGAGGAAATTACAAGATATTTGACGTTTGATTATCGGTAACAAAATCGATCTAATAGAATGTTCGATGTAACATTATATATTACGGTAGCTTTGTGATTCAAGATATAAATATGGTGATTGCCGCATATTTCAGGATTTTGTATACTAGAAATTCTTATCGTACTCAATAGTTTATTCGAGTAAATATCTCTCGTGCAAGAGATGTTTAAGAATTCTACGTACGTTACTTAATTATATTTTTGGAGGCAATTTGCCAATACCTACGACACACAAATCGAATGACCGAACGGGGCAAAATTGCTTTAAGGATAAAAAGTACACGCATTGGACAATAATATTCTGAATTAACTTCAGGATTTTGTGAAAATCATGTTTGGAACTTGTTGCATGTATTTTTGTTGTAATAAACAATAGAAATTAAAAGCATTTGATGAGTTATGCTAAATTAATCAACAATTAACTTGATATATACGCTAGATAGGTAGTTATTTTCTTATATGTCATAAAAATATTAGAAGCATGGAAAATCTCATTTGAATGATACAAACTGAATATTTAAGCAATTAAAGATGTTAGATAGATCATCAGGGTGGTTCTCGTTTTACCAAAAACAAAAATGGTAAAAATAAAAGATAAGACTAATTGTTAATCAATGGTGGATAAACTTTTGAATGTGTTTCTCATAGAAGGTTTTATGGTTGAAGGAGAATATAGTTTCTAAACTTGTCCTAGGTTGTTTGTTATGAACGATATCATTAGAATGATGAAAAGATTGTCTAAGAGGGTAAATACTATTAAATAAGACAAATACGGTCAAATACTAATGTCGTTGAAATATTATTAACTTCATGGAATTGATTTATTAAACTCATTTTTTAGTTTTGAATTATTATAGTTGTGTGTGAAACTAATTTATTATTTTCAATTAAGTTATGGGTAAAAGCAAAAGATACAAACGTTAAAAAAAAAGCAAAAATTTAAGGGGTAAAAGTGAAATAAAGAAAAAAGATAAAGTGAGTAGAGTGAAACAAATATTGGAGATACAATTCCACTTATATATCGTTGGTTAGAGATATTATACTTTTTTTTTCTTTTTTTTTTTTAAATTATGGCGATATAAACTCATCCATGTATCGCTGACTCAATGAGATGCGGGCGATATGTACATGCTTATATGTCGTTGATCAACGATATTGAGACACGTGGCGTCCTCCGGTTGGTGGAAAAGCTTTGTAAACTTCATTTTAAACGGCTAAAATTGTAAATTTAGTTTTCTGATGCATATGTGGTAATTTAATATATTTTTTTCCATTTACTTTGTTATTTAGTACTTGTGTGATGTGATTAAAGTAACTTTACCAAAACGCGTAATATGTACGGCAATTACCAAAAATAATAACGCTTAATTAGCAACAGCTAAAATTACAGATTTACAGATTCTTCTATAATACCAAAAGATTTGCATATCTTCTGATTTCCATATCATTCCTCTCGTCTCTGATTTCCTTTCATTCATTCATTCTTCTTCACACACAAACACACACACACCACAAGTTGTAGTATAGTTGCATTTGATCGGAAGAAGAGAATCGATTGTTACACAACAACAGGAGGCCGGAAGGATGTCAACATTGACCTTTTGTTCATTGATCTTCTTCACACACTCACACAGTAGAAGTTAATTTCAGAGTTCGTTTGATCGGAAGCGAATTGAAGAAGCTGTTGGAGGAATCGTAACGACGACAACAATGACGTTCCCGCCCTCTGCAAGATCATCGCATCCCGATTAGGTTAGGGTTTTTGGTTTGGTTCTGTTCGAATGTTGATTTGATATCACGAGTTTGTTTAATTTTAAGAAGAACTGATTTCAGTATGCCCTAATTGCTTACTTAAAAGCGGCGGATGCTATTGCTGTAAGGTTTTACTCCTTTAATTTGTTTCCGTCGATCTATGGTTTTGATAACCACCTGTATTCTCTCATGAGTCTAACAGCAATGGTACGTTCATTTACTTTGTTTTTAAAGTTATACATTCTTATTTGAGGAAGCATTTAGCAATAATTCATGATCTGAATGTTACATCACAACAAGTGTTTTGTGGTGTTATGTTTCTGTCCAACATCTTTACAAGTAAGTTACGTGACTGTGTGACAACACTGATATATATTCTGTGGTCTATACATATTACAGAAAGACAAGCAGATTAGATCTAAATGTACGTCAACAGTTATAGATCGAATTGAGATAGCATTTTTGTTCATGAATATATTTAGGACCTATATGTTTGCCATATTGAACGAGACACTGCGTTTGAAGATGTCTGATGTTATTATATATGTATTGGTGTAGGTATGCCAACTAAGCTAGCGATGATGCAATCATGGCAGTTCAATGCCTTGCAGATCCGCCAAAGATGATGCAGAAGGTACGTGCATATTGTGTTTATGCTTTGGGTGGAGTTGGAAGCTGTGGATGTATCCCTGGTATGTTTCGTATCGACACACTGCATTTGCACATTTTGATCAATTTGAAGTGTAAGAAGGTCAGCAGCAAGCATGCTTAGAGCGAAGAAACCTGTACCTGCTGCCGTGATCACCTATGAAATCACATATTTCAAGTTTCATGTTTTTTGTTTTTTTGAAATATATTATCCTTCTTCCTGGTATTGACTTTTAATTCTCTCTTTTCACTATTTAAGCTTGCTGCTAAGAAGGCAGGTCACACAAAGACGGCTGTTGGCAAGAAACCAAAGGGACCGAGTCAAACCAAAAAGGTTGAACCTTACAAGGTTGAGGTGCATTTTCTGTGCCAAACACACACACGCACACACATATATATTAATAATCTTAATGCTTACGAAGTTTTGGACTTACATTATGTCTTTTCTTAATTGAATACCATATCTTAGCGCTTGTTGCTTGCAGCCGGCAAAGATGATCCTTGAAGAATTTGAAAGCATATTAGGATCTCTTGATCAAGTATAAACTATCATCCAATATACGTGTACCACATGGAAAGAGCGACTTGAAGGTTTCTCGTTTCACAAAAATGATAAATTAAAATGAAACACAAATGCGGCATGTTTGGTATGATAAACATCTTAATGATTACATGCTTTCTTGGGTAGTATACTTTCTTATAATTATGACTTTCTTTCCTGTAGAAATCACCTCCTTCAAAGAACAAGTTGGAGCACTCCAAGCTTGACCACTTTACAGAGATTTTAAGTCGTGTACCGCGGCTGTTCCTTGTTGGACCGGCAAACTGTCAAGGGTTCACTGAAGTTGTCAGCCATATAGCTTCTACTACATCAAAGTTCCGAAAAAAGGGTTCTACTTTGAATAGGAGGTAAAAAATGATTGCATAAATTCCATATAGTAATTATTTTCAATCATAAAGTTATACTATAAATTGTCAATTGCAATAAAACAGAGCTCTTATGAATAATCATGGTCTTTGGAATTTGTTTTACATCTAGTGTTTATATTTTTGCATGATGACAGGTATATATGAAGGTTGGCCTGATATTAATACCTGTGGACAAGCTATGAAATGTCAAATCAAATAGTTTTCAAAAGAGTAAGTCAGTAAGTGTAGTCAAGCGTCTCACGTAGTTTATGAAAGGGTATGTGTAGTCAAGCATCCAAGTTAGTTTTTGAAAGGGTAAGTATGCTCCAGCATCCCAATTAGTGTTCTTTGGGCTCAATAAATGTTTCTATGTGCCTAGACAAACTTTTTTTTATCTTTAGTTTGGCTTTTAAGTTACACTTCATATTATGTCCCTCAAATTTGTAGATATTCAAGATCATGAAAGAGCACAAAAAACCTTATCTCATCTTTTTACCCTTTGTTTCATTTTTACAGTGGAATTGTTTGGGGCTCTGAGGTCAGTTATATGACATCAACGAAAATTTAATCATGGCTACTCTTATGTCTTTAAGTGATCTTGCATATGCTATTGGACCGCAATAATGAAGTCTAGCAAGGTCCAGTAGATACACCTGTATTCATCAATTTATAAATAAGCATGGTATTTTTTGAGTTAATTGATTCTAACAGTTATTCATGCCATGACTTCTTTTGCAGGGAATTCTGGAAGATTTTGTGACATGCACATAAAAGAATGTACCTTGGCGACTTCGGATTTTTCGGTTGCAGCAATACTTATCTCAATTCTTTGTTTTCTGTTGTATAGTTTTTTATTTATATTTATTGACAGAGAATAATTGCAGACTTCTTAAAATTAATTTAGAGCCTAAACTCTACTTTAGGAAAGGAGAAAAAATGGAAGTCAAATCAAATCTATGATTACAACTGTCATCATTTGTAACTGATGACTCTTGGTTCTCTGTTAGGTACCACGTATTACAGCTCGTTGACTGATGTCAAGCTTAGTGTGGATGACACGGTGACCTTTTTGATTGCAAAGTGCCCTGATGCTATTCAGTTGCTGAGGCGAGCTGCTGCTGCTATGACGGTATTTAACGTTTATAGTAAATTTATTTGTCAATACGCAATTGAGAGTCAGTAAATTAACTAATTTCTGTTTTTTACCAAGATAATTCGATAGGTGTTCATAAAGCAACAGAAGTGTTCCTTGGAGATGTTAGAGTTTTTGGACCAGACATGGCTTGTGAAACTGCTTATTTTTATAACGTGTATATTATGTTCCATAATCTTTCTGATCGATGTTTTCATTCACTATAGGTCATGAAGAATGTAGGAGACATCAAAGGACCTGCGATAGCAATTTTTCTTGACCGAGTGAAGTCACGTGGTGCATTTCCAGATGTATGTGACAACACTCGAACAAATTCAACTAGACAGCTTATAGATTGGAATAATCTTATGATCATGCCTTGAAGAGCATATCTCCGGTATCATATAGCAGCTAAACTTTTTTGTTTATACTGATCTATAGAATATATATTGAATTATCTTTTTTCAATTTTATGTTCAAGAGAACATTGTCAGCTAAGGGCTCAAAACCAGAACCTATTATATCCATCCAAGATATTAACATCCAGTCCCAGGCTTTTCTAACTGCCAGAGATTCTAACAAAGTATGCTCTAAGCTCCATATACATTCTGCTCATGCAGGTGCTCTCAGTCAATCCATCTGTGTGTACTGTTTTTTATTGCATATTTTTTCCTCTTTAATCTTGTCCAGTGACAAAGAATAAATGACAGGGACACTTGTTCTCAGTCAACGTTCCTCTGGTTCTTTTTCACACACACACAAGAAGAGGAGAAGTTTTTGAATGAGGCCAATTATTGTTTCACGCTCTTATCTGCACCAGGTATTGTGGTTTTTCCTTCACATGTTTTGTTCTCTCTGTCCCTTATTTTCCCCTTACGGCATGCTGATGCACATGGTTAGTGCTTCTTGTCTCTGTTTTATGAAAATTGTGATCTAACGTGGGTACATAACTTCTGGTCATATTTACTTAGCTTTCATTTGTTTATTGCCGAGCAAATTGAAGAAGTTTTATGATCCTCTCTTCACCAGGTAGTTAGATCCTTGTGTTTTTTTTTTCTTTACATGTTTTGTTCTCTTTGTCCTTTATTTTCCCCTTATGCCATTCTGATATGAAAAAAACACATGATTGCCCCTTTTGCTTTGGCTTTTACATAGACTTTTGACTTTAACTTGATGAGGCATTTGTTAGTTAATTCCGGATGATTTGACAGAAAAATACAGCTGTTGATTTGTGAGAGCTGCTGATTTTATTTTTAATTTGATTGGTGTCTGTTAACTTGGATCTAACATACAATCAAATGAAAAACAGAGGAGCAAACAAATGTAGTCGAATGTAATCAGATTTATTAATCAAAAGCTTACTAAACTTCAGCAGCAAGATTACAGTGAATTTCGACTGATTTTGAATGAATGAAAACAAACAACTATTCAGACTTTAAATAGAAAACAAAACAAACTAATTCCTTATTAATCGATCCTCCAGCTTTCTCGGTCAAACCTAACTCCAACGTTCACATGATTCCCCACGTGCAACTTACTTTGAACTGGTCAATATTCATCCAACATTCTCCCCCTGAATGTTGACCTGCTACTTCAATTCTTCCATTCCAACTAGACTTCTCATCTCAACGAACTTAACTAACGGAAGAGCCTTAGTTAGAATATCCTCTTTCTGCAACTTTCCACTGACTTGTTCCACACTAATCTGATCTCTTTGAACACACTCACGTATGAAGTGATGCTTAGCGTCAATGTGTTTACTTCGTTTGTGGAATACAGGATTCTTCATAAGTGTGATTGCTGACTCGTTATCCACGAACAATTTGACCTTTTGAGCCTCTTTACCCAACAATTCACTGACCAAGTTTCGTAACCACAACCCTTGGCATGCTGCAGATGTTGAAGCCATGAATTCCGCCTCACAGGAGCTGAGCGCAACTGTATTTTGTTTCTGAGACACCCAGGTAACAAGATTGTTTGAGTAATAGAAAGCTACCCCAGTTGTACCTCGACGATCTTCAGTATCTATACCATAGCTGCTGTCTCTGTATCCCACCGGTTCACCATCTCCACCTTTTTTATACTTCAATCCATACGCCATAGTACCTTTTATGTATCTGAGGATTTGCTTAACAGCTGCATAATGACTCTCCTTTGGGGCCTGCATAAACCTGCTCACTACACCAACCGGGTAACTAAGATCTGGCCTTGTATGAATTAAATATCAAAGACTCCCTATCAGTTTACGATATTTTGTCGCATCAAAATCCCTTTCGTGTTCATCTTTAGTGAGCTGCAACTTGGGCTGCATTGGCCATTTAGCTGCATTGCAAGTAGCCATACCAGCCATGTTGAGGATCTTTCTAGCATAGCTCTCCTGTTTCAGGATTATTGCATTCTCCGATTGCTCAACTTCAATACCAATATAATATACCAGATCACCCAAGTCAGTCATATCAAAAACTGACTTCATCTTCTCCTTAAATTCTTGTATTTTGACTTCAACCGACCCGGTCACAATCAAATCGTCAACATAAACACCTACAATCATAACATAATTTAATATATGTACCTTGTATATGGCCTGCTCATGAACACACTTGCTGAAACCAAGTTCCTTAAGTGATAAATCCAGCCGTGTATTCCAGGCTCGTGGAGCCTGTCTCAACCCATAAAGAGCTCTATGCAGCCTATAAACCATTCCCTCCTGTTTCTTCACTTTGAATCCCGGTGGTTGTGTAACATACACTTCCTCTTTGAGTTCTCCATTGAGAAAGGCTGCTTTGACATCCAAGTGATGCACACGCCAATTCTCATTAGCAGCGAATGCTAACAACTGCCTAATCGTCTCCATTCTCGCAACCGGTGCAAAGGCATCTTCAAAATCTACTCCTTTATGCTGTACGTATCCCTTCGCAACCAGTCGAGCCCCATGTCGAGTGACATTCCGGCTAGCATCCTTCTTTGCTTTAAACACCCATCTTAACCCAATTGCTTTGTGTCCATGAGGCAATTGAGTTAAGGTCCACGTATTGTTTCTTTCAATCGAAGCTAGCTCAGTCTTCATGGCATCTCTCCATGATTCCTCATTCAAAGCTTCTTCAACCGATGTAGGTTCTTCATCAATTAGAAGCAACTCATTCTGCTCATATAACTCTCGAATCTGATCATCATTCATAGGTTCTGAGTCATGATAAACACTATCAAGTGAATGAAATCCCCGAGGAGGTGTGTCATCAAACGATACTGATGGATATGATGCTTCTCCACTTGCTGATTGTTCTCCTGGTGTTCCAACTGGGAAGTAACTCCCATGAGGATCAGTAGATTGAGTTGACCTAGGACTTTGCAGTATTGGTGTATTGGGGTTCACTTCCTCAAATTGAGGCTGTGAATCAATCTGATCTATTCGGTCGTTGGTGGCTATGTTCACATCACAAGCGGTACATTACCCCAATAGGTTGAAGTGGGCTCCTTACTTTTGCGACCCTCTTCCCAGGCCCAAGATTTTTGTTCATCAAATTCGACATCACGAGATACCACCACTGTCATGTTATTTGGATCAAGGAGCCTGTACCCTTTTGTTCCCTCTTCAATTCCCAAATGAACCAAGGCTTTACTCCGATCACTCAATTTGGTGACACGAGGTCCCAAATTCTTTGAGTAAGCAGCGCAACCTAACACCTTTACATGCATCAGTGTTGGTTTGCGTTTTTTCCATAATTCATAGGGGGTTGATTTCTTTAGAGCCTTTGTTGGAATACGATTCAGCAGGAACACAGAGTGATTTTGAATGAATGAAAACAAAGGAGCAAACGAATGTAGTCGAATGTAATCAGATTTATTAAATGAAAAACAGAGGAGCAAACGAATGTAGTCGAATGTAATCAGATTTATTAACCAAAAGCTTACTAAACTTCAGCAGCAAGATTACAGTGAATTTCGACTGATTTTGAATGAATGAAAACAAACAACTATTCAGACTTTAAATAGAAAACTAAACAAACTAATTCCTTATTAATCGATCCTCCAGCTTTCTCGGTCAAACCTAACTCCAACGTTCACATGATTCCCCACGTGCAACTTACTTTGAACTGGTCAATATTCATCCAACAGTGTCATTATTTGATTTCCATAGAGTTTATCTCGCTTATTAAAGAAGAAAAGAACCAGAAGCCACCAAGAGGCTGTTATGGCAAATCTTAACCTTACAGTGAGAGGAACATGGTCATCATCATCTTACCACTGCCCAATCTTAACCCAGACGAACTAACGTCTTGGGCTATTAAGATGGAGTCATTCATGGATGCCCGAGGTATTTGGGATGCCATTGAACACCTGAAGGCATCACTGTGGATGTCAAAATCAGGAAGAAGGCACATGCTTTCATCTTTCAGGCGCTGCCAGAAGATATTCTGCTACAAGTTGCAGAACATAAGGAGGCTAAGAGTGTGTGGGATGCCCTGAAAACTCGTTATCTTGGAGCTGATAGAGTCCGGCAAGCACGGATTCAAACTTTGAACCGTGAATTCGAACTATTGACCAGGAAAGAAAGTGATACTATCGATGAATTCGCAGAAAAGATTGGTGCCATTGTGTCCAAGTTTCGAACACTTGGAGCAAACATAGAGGAGAAGACTAGAGTGAAGAAGGTGCTTAATTCCGCACCAATAGATTTCTGCCTATTGTCACCACAATAGAGCAATATTCAGACCTGAACAAGATGCCTTTTGAAGAGCTGGTTGGGCGTCTCATGGCATACGAAGAAAGGCTCAAACCGGCTGAACCAGTCAAAGACTCAGCGGGTCAACTGCTGTTGACAAAGTCAGAATGGCATATTCGATAAAAACAATAGTCAAAACAGAAAGGTTTAAGTTTTCCTCATTCATAATATATCAGAAAGAGCTGTTGACAAAGTCAGAATGGCATATTCGATAAAAACAATAGTCAAAACAGAAAGGTTTAAGTTTTCCTCATTCATAATATATCAGAAAGAGTTAAGGGCTTGTCCACCCCAAAATCCCTGTGTTTTTTTTCTCTGTTTTTCTGCTTTGATTATTGATTGTTTTCTAAAAGCATTTTCAAGGTATTATAAATATGTTCTCAACACACTTATAAGGGTGATTTGCCATAGTGATGTAATTTTGTTGCAAGATTGCCCTTTTTTCACAGACATTACAAATGCTTCTCATGCTGTGAAGTAGAGCTTTTACCTTGGCACCTTTGATTTTTTTTTATTATATATTTTAAATCAATCAACTTCCACTCATTGTTCTTTATTTACAATGTTTGCCTATTTTTATGCAGATTCCTCCAAGAACTATATATGAGGTTGGCTTTGAGCGTATTATTCAAAGCATTGATGTATACCTGCAACCAGGAGGAGGTTTGCATTATAATTGTTTTATTTTAATTGCGTTTTTAGGGTTGATGATTTGTTGCATTACCAAGTTTACTTCACTTAGGCTAGTATGAACCTTTTTTTATAGAGTAGGAGCGGTTGACAAACCTATGCACATGATGAAGAGGGTTTTGCATGAGGTTCTAAAGCTTCGTGGGATTGCAATAAAACGTAAGTTTTCTATGGTTCTTATATACATTGAACCCCAACCTATAATACTCACCTACATTGATCTTAATCTTAAGGTACTTTGATTTTAGAAAATCCGATTTACCTAACTTTTAAAGACTAAACCCTTTCAATACTTCTTTTCTTGTTTTGAAAATTATTTGATGTTTGTTGCTAATAGAGTATAGACTGATGACACCAGGACCTGGTGATTTAAACACGGGGCGATTCTGTGGCCAACCCAATGCCTGCTAAACATTCTGGTGACGCCCATCTAAAGGAAAACATAATGTTCGGTTTCACCAGATTGTGGCGTCCTTTCCATTGAAGGGAAGGCCTTATCCGGTTTCAAGCCTGATAGAGATGCTCAAAATTTGGATCAATCGATCCTATTCAAGAATCAAATTACACAAATAACCTTTAGGTGTTTCACTTAAAATCTTATTGTTTAGAAAATGCGAATTTTCTATAAAGCATTAGTTTTGAGAGACCATATCATTTCTATAAATATCTACTCTTACCATATAAAATGATTTTTTTTTGGGTTGTGGGGGGGGGGGGATTATGTTCTAAAAGTACATTTTTAGTAACTTTTGATCACTTTATCACGTCTTCTTTTTAAGTTTCATTATTTTTTTAGCATGTAGTTAGATCCTTTTGTTTATTTTTCCTTAAAATTTTCGTTCTGTCGTTCTGTTTTCCCCCTTATGCCATGCTGAGATGAAAAAATACATGATTCATTTTGAATTGGTTTTATTACATAATGATCTATTTAACCTGTGCTTCTATGGATATTTGTACTCTCCTTAAACTGTTTGCTCATGCTGCCCACCGAGCTTTCACGTTCACTCCTTGGATCAATTTTTTTATTATTAGTTACTTTTAAATTAACTTCCACTCATTGGTCTTTCCTATTTACCGTTTTTGCTTATGATGATGCAGATTCCTCAAAGTAATACCCGCCCAGGTTTGTTTCTTATTTCTTCAATTAACATGTGTTGACAAAACTATCTAGTATTATTCTTAATGTAATTTATTTCCTGAAGTTATTTATTCCAAGGTGTTGCTACTAGTGGGAAGGACATCAACCATCATGCTTAGCGGGAAGAATCCTAAACCTGCTACTGTGAGTATCACCAATATTCTTGGCTCGTTCTTTTTGTTTTATGTTAAAAATATATTAATCCCTATTCTTGGTGTTAAATTGTTGATGTAGTTCTCTTTCACTATTTAAACCTGGTGCTAATAAGGTAGGTCCAGCAAAGACGACTGTTGTCAAGGAAGTTTTCATCTCAAGCACAAACAAGTCTACAAATGCCCCCAAGGTACTTCTTACAAAAATTGATAAATTTGGTGGGCATTACATTAAAGATAAATTTTTAATAGTGTTTATCATCTGCCCCTTTTTTGTATAATATTTCAAAGTAAATGTTTGCTCATGCTGTCAATTGGAGAGAACAGTTGACAGTTAATGACAAAGCTTATACTTTAGCGTTTAGATGAAAGGGTTCCATGGATGGATGACAGGGTTCGTATTTGCCATTTTGCTTCATTTTAATGCGGATTCTTCAAATTAAAATGTCAAAGTTGACCTTGATCGCATTCTTCAAAGCATTGATGATAATTGCAAGAACTTGGGTGGAAGAAATCTGGAGCAGGTTTGTATTATGATTGTTGTATTTATATTGCTTTTTATAGATTTGCTGATTTGTTGCATCACAAATATATAATTAACTTTTGCTATTATGGACGAATTGTAAAGCACATGCAGACCCTTGCGCATAGTGATGACTGTCCTACATGAGCTTGTAAAGCTTCGTGGGACACATTCATGAGACATTGAACCCCCAACCTATAATACTAGCCTACATCGATCTGGTATTTTGTTTTTAGATAATTTGAAGAAATGCATGCGACTTAAAACCCTTAATATTTATGTTTTTTTTTAATAATTTGATAAAAGGAAAATGGTTAAATACTACACCACATGTTTTTGTTTCGTAAGTTATTACATTTTGCCTCTTACAAGAATGTTGACACTAACCGAACCTGCTCGCAAACCCATTAGGGTGATTCAGTGGCCAATAACCCAACGCAATGCCTGCCAAACATTTTTGTAGATTTTAAAATGTTGGCTTTACTTGAAACACATCTTGTCTTGTAATAACAATTTTTTTATGAACTTTTGTTTTGATAGAGTATACTATTTCAATAATAATCCAATTATATGCATATAAAATGATTTTTGAGGTTTTATGATCTAAAACTTCCCCCACAGGTTTCTTATTTCATCCCTTCCCCAAATTCCACGAAATATACTTGTCAACGTTTCTTTTGTTCTTCCACATGCTAAAAGTTACACATTTGAAATTGAATGTCTTTTGCGTGCAATCCTTCATTTATAGCTACTATTTAACTCTGTTGGAAGAGGAGTGATTGTTGATGGAGGCCGAGAAGTTGATATGGAAGGACGATTGCTTTTACTTTGGTTTTTATAAAGACTTTCGACTTTTGTCTGGTTGGTGCATTTTCAAGGTGTAGTAAATTTGTTTTCAATACACTCATGCTCGTTGTTCTGTAATTTGTGTTACATACTTTTATGGCAGTCTGAGTAGAATATCTAATGTTGCAAGATTGTCCAATTTTTGCAGACATTTTAAAGTAAATGCTTGTTCATGCTGCAACTTAGTCTAAAGTTATTCAATATTTTGCTGCACTAAATATCACTTACCTTTTTCTCTTTATAGTCGATAGGTACCAGGCCTTTAGAGAAGTCATTGGAGAACTTGACGTTATCATAATTGAAGAGCTCTGGGCAATATATGTTTCTTGAGGTGGTTCCCATTGAGCAAAGCATTGGTGATCATTCTTGATGAGGTTATGTAGTCTTTCTCTTCTATCTATTTCATTAGTATTAATGATTTGTGTTTTGCATTTGGTGTGTTTTATGTTTATATTGTTAGGTAGGATCAGCTTAGGTTAAATGCATGCATATTAGACTTTTGTTTCTTGATCTTTGTCTTTTGTTGGTAATGATTTTTTTGGTTAGGCATGATTGAAGTTAATTGTAATGATGTCCCTTGAATTAGAGTTGAAACTATATGGGAAATGATAGGAAGTTGACATGTTAATACTTACACATGGATTGGATCTTTGGGGAGGAAAATGCAAAATATTTTTGATGGGTTAGTAGGCTCAACCCAAAGAAAGAACCCTAATGTCCTTCGTGTAAATTAACTAATATATGGATATGTGTTTAGCTTCCCATCTTAACATACATGGTTAACAAACCGAGTCCTCACCATAATAGGTTGCGAGTCAGCATTCTCTTTCACACGCACCATGCTTTTTCTTGTTTTCCACTCAAATTTAAAATAAATGCAGTGAAAAAATAATGTTTATGCTGGTATTAAGCATGAATGGATATATATAAAAAAGGAAAAAAAAAATCACTGCGGTTATTGAGGATCAGAAAATCAAAATAGGGCGTTTAAGACCCGAAAATCATCAATATGATCCTCATAACCTTAATGTACCTTAAATACTCACTATGTCATTATGCTGGTATTAAGCATGAATGGATATATATTAAAAAGGAAAAAAAATCACCACGGTTATTGGGGATCAAAAAATCAAAATAGGGCGTTTAAGACCCGAAAATCATCAATATGATCCTCATAACCAAAAGGAACCTTAAATACTCACCGTGTGGTCATTATGCTGGTATTAAGCATGAATGGATGTACATAAAAATGGAAAAAAATCACTGCTGTTATTGAGGATCAGAAAAATCAAAATAGGGCGTTTAAGACCCGAAAATCATCAATATGATCCTCATAACCTAAAGATGCCTTAATCACTCACTGTGTCATTATTAGATGCGCATGGCCAAGTCAAGTTGTGGTTTGGTGAATCCTCAAAAAACCTTGAGGTTGGGTAGGTTTTACTGTGTATGTTAAGTGTGGGGACAATTAAACCATCATGGTAAATATAAATTAAAATTCACGAGCACAAGGCATTAGTTGGGACTGAAAGGGGTATGGGTTTAAAAAGGACAAAAAGTATTTATGATCCCACTACTTTTCTTTTTCAGGACGAAAAAGCATTAAGTTGGGGGAATGTGATCGTGTGGGATTTAATGCATGTTTTAGGCATATATATTGATGGATAGGAAGTAGTTTAAAGCACATGTGCACAAGAAAGAACCTACAAAAGTTATGCATGAAGTATTGGATTTGATTTGGACAAGAAAGAAATGGTGTGATTGACTAATATTTGATATGATTAACACATGTTATTATGAATCATGTCTATGTGATAATCATTCTCATACCCAAGTTTGTGTAGGTGAGATTCTATCTTGAGGCACGAAGTGATCTCTCTTTTATTGATTAAAGTAACTATTCTGTTGTTATTTAGTTTAATTGTTTTATATGTGATAATCATTCTCATACCCAAGTTTGTGTAGGTGAGATTCTACTTGAGGACGAAGTGATCTATCTTTTATTAATTAAAGTAACTATTTTGTTATCTAATTTAATTGTTTTTTTTAATTGCTTTTTTAGGTCTGCTGATTTGTTGCATTACCAAATTCTACTTCACTCATTCTAACCGAACTAAGGTGATAGATAATATTCATTGGTGGCTTGTAGGCACACATACACACATAATGTTCTGGACAATAGAAGACCGTTAATGCAATAAGATTCTCACTCGAAGACTGTTAAAGCTATAGATTTTGTATCCGGTGGTAATCTTGATAACTTCCCTCGTGAGGATATTAGTGGAAAGATGAAAGGATTGGAGTGTTCGGATTGGAAGGTGATAATGGTTTATTAATAATTTATTAAAGAATAAACCAAGAAATTATTCTTGACATTGTTTTCTGTTATTGTCAGATTTTTTTGGAATCTATTGAAGCAGTTTATAGATTCGTGGAAGAAGCTAATAAGCGTTCTCATCCTGCTAACCGGTAACAATTTGCATTTACGAGTTTAATTGTTTTGTTGTCTATTTGAAAAAAAGAAGGTTGTTTTGTACCGAACATATGCACCAGAGAACACCTAACTTATCTCTCACACTTTGAGAGTTGGGTTTTTAGCAAGTCCTTCCGGGGCTTTGGTATTGTGAGGGCTGGAGAAGTCATTAGAGAAACGTGATGACTCTAGGCCAAAAATGCTCTCTGGTGTTTTTGGAGGTGGTATGCCAACCGTGTTAGGCTCCAGTTTCACAACTAGAGTCACTTATCTAGTTGTGAAAACTTGCCCCATCATCTGTATCATCTGCCCAGGTTTGTTTCTTTTATCATTTCTTCAACTAACATGTGTTGCTACAACTATTTAGTATTATTCTCAACTAGATTTTTTTTTTTTTTTTTATTTCCTATCCTAATGTTAGTTTTCTATCATAGTATTTTAACCTGCTGCTAATAATGTAGGCCCTTCAAAGATGGTGGTTGTTAAGAAAGCAGATGAATCAGTTAAACCAAAAAAAGTTAAACTTGAAGATGTTGAGCTGATTTCCTTGCGCCAAACACACATATATGCATATATAATCAAACCTTTCTTCTATATTGGTCTTATCTCATCACTATGCTTTTATTTCCGAACTTATTAGACATTGACTGCTGCAAGAACATTGACAGCAGGTGACCTGGTGGCCAAACACATTGGGCCGATTCGTCGACTATAGTCTTCAAAAGGAAAACTTTTTGGTAAGTTTTAGTTTCACTCATTCCCCAACATTGCACCTAGATCTCCCTCTCTCTTCTATTTTCAAATTGGGTTCTTTTTGGTCTTCCTTACACAAACAAACACACACTAGAAGTTATAGAAATTTGTTTTGATCGTATAATCGTTCATTTATTAGTTTTTAAAATGGTCAGAGATGATAAGCTGTTAAAGGAGGCCAAGAATTTGCCATGGGAGGATTTATTGTTACACTAGAACATTGGCATGTACCCAACATTGATGTTGGAAGGTTTATTCACTTTATTAACAACAGTTCACATATGAAGCTGTAATATTGTCCGAAAAGGCGAAAAGTTGTCTCAACGTTAAATAAACAACTTTTTGTTGTTTGTCTCTCTTTTCACAGAAACCGTTGGAGATGGTCGATAGCATGATCTTGTGGCCGGTCACCGACGATTCTCATGCTTTTGCCGACTAGAGAATTAGCAAACCAGGTACTTGTTTAACTTGATGTGTCCTTTCTTGAGTTTCTGTAACATATTTTCGGTTGATACTCTTTGAAAATAAACCTTAACCCTTTATATTGTTAGTGTAAAGAGGTTTTACATCATCTTTTAAATATTACAATCAACTCATTATGTGTGTAGCATCATTGATTTGAAATTATTGTTTCGAAACCTGCTTTATTTTGCCACTATTTGTTGACATGTTTATATTGTTTCATGTTTAGGGTTCTGGTCTGTTCCTCTAATTTTCTTTATCTGTTTATGTAAGTTCCTTGATTGATTGAATGTTCTATGAATATTTTTGTTTTTAGAATATTGGGATAGAAATCAAATGTTAACTTATGCTTGTTTGAAACTGGCTTATGATTCGGCTTATGGGTTGGCGTAATTGCACCATGATTGTAGTCCCAACATTGTACACGCAGGTGTAAATCAAAATATATTCTTCAGCTCATGGGTCGGCGTATTTACACGACATTGTTCACACAGGTGTAAATCAGAATTCATTCTTCATGATGAAGATCTTAGCCTTGTGCTTCTGGTATTAATTTTGCTAAGCTTTTTGTAGGTGAGGAAGCTTATGTGACCACTGTTATTGCTTGCTTACAAATGAGGATTTTCATACCTGACAAATGGGGCTGGTAACACTCACGCATCGCTATTTTTCTAAGTGGATCAGGTAACACCGTCATTTTCCCTCTAAACTTAATCAGTGGCACAATGATATTGTTCGATGGGAGTTTAGTAATCCTATACCATTTGTCTAGGTGCTATACTCAATCACATGATTTGAAAATTTTGATTAGTCAATTTTGTGCTTGCATTTTTAATCTTATTTGAATCTGGTTTTAATAATAGTTGAATTGCTAAACCTCGCATCATTGTAGGAGACGTGAAGGGTTGAAGCTAAATGTTCTGGGGTGTTTATCGAAGCCTTGAAGAGACGAAGGTAATTAGCCTAATCTAAAACTTGTGCTCTAATTATTATTTGCTTGAATTTTGCCTTATTTCTTGATTTTTGCTATATGTTTGATTGTATAATTACTTAAGAGAAAAGGGAAAATGTCAAAGAATAGTAACCAAGTTTCAAAAGTGTTCTAAACTGATTACTCATACATATTTTTCTTAAATTGAACTACTAAACCATCAAATCGAGTCTTCATCGAATTTTCTTAAGTCAAAAAGGTAATGGAGGAGAAGATGTGAGGGTTGGAATTTTTAATATATGAAATTATATAAAAAAAAAAATCATGTTAATTATATTAAAAAAATAAAAAAAATGTATCTTAAATTCTCGTCACGTACCACATCAGAATCACAAAGAAGAACAAATTATTTTTCTAACTGAAACAAAAAGAAAAACATGCTAAAACATAGTAAGACTTATAATTTAAATAAAATATGAAAGTTGAGTGAACTAATTGTAACACTTTTTAAACTTGAGTTACCTAATTGGAACATTTTTGAAAGTTGGTTTCTAAAGGATGCTATAACATAAAGCCTAAATTTTAAAGGATATAAATCCCAACTCTTGAGACCCGTAAGCATGAAAGTCATAAAGTGTGATGCCTGTAAATGTGTCTCTAAAGAATAAAGTATAAAGCCCTAAGAGACCTAAAAGGCTAATAGGCAGGGAGTGACTGTAGGCTTAATATTCATGTTTGTGCTATTAAATGATTCTTAATTTTTAAAAATGGTTAAATTCATAAAAAATCAGACTTATTCCCATAATCACGATCATTCAAATTCAAATATTATAAAATTCCAAATTTTCCCCTTATAATCACAGAGTATATTGTAAATAACCAATTTAATAACTAATTTGTATTCCTTTTGATCTAGATGATGATGATGTTCATACTTGATATTTTTAGAATCATACTTTTTCAAAATTTCACTTTTTAATTATTACTTGATAAGATATTTGAATTAATTAAGTTCTAGTACAGTTTACACGTGTAACTTAAGTTTTAAAGGAACTTTTAGGTTGTTTGTAGCTTTGGTGTCATGGTTTTCATGTTGATGGTTTAGGGAACATGTTTGATCATCTAGAACATCCCAAATATATAGTCTAGTATGTTACGGGATTCAAAGGTCGATCAAATGTATGAATGATTATGGTTAGCATAAGAACTTTAGGTGAGGTTGTATATGATGGTTACCTTGCTTAGGGGATTAGTTTGATCCTGGAACAACTTTAGCCATATAAATGAATTTTTTTGGGTTGGGGGATTATGTTCTAAAAATACATTTTTAGTAACTTTTGATCACTTTGACATGTCTTCTTTTTTAAGTAATCTTTAAATTTTGTTTTTTTTCATTTGATATAAAAAGGTAATCTGAGTTGTTCCAATGGCCTCTACACATCCTCTTTATACCCAATTGAAGGTGAGTTTTTATCGTTGTCAAAAAATGTTGTTTTTATCAAAATACTTAGGACTTTTCTAGAATTTTTGTGTTCAAACTATATATTGTTTCACTAACATACCATTTTTATACATATAAAATGATTTTGGAGGTTTTATGATTTAAAAGGATGATCCCAGATAAGCTAAACAAACAGCTTAAAAGATAGCGTATCTGTATATCTAATAGGTCAAACGGGTAAGCTATATAAATATGTTAAAAGATAACGGCCCGGGCGTTCAAACGGAGGTGAAGTGAACAAAAGTGCTTTTCATAAAACCTTCTACTTCTTAAATTAAAAAGATGGATTGATATTGAAATAATATATTTTTCATCATATATCTTTGTAAAATGTCCCTTGGCTTGGGTAAACATGAATCGAGTGGTCCATGTGTCAATAAACATCATAATTACTTATGATGTTATAGGATATTGAAATAATATATTTTTAATCATATATATTTGATGTTTATGCTTTTATGTATGGAGGCCTTTTCAATGCTTGAGAGGTTTATAAGATTAGTGTGTGTTTGATTAAGGTAGTTGATAAGACACTAGAAACTTCAAATTGAACACACTGAAAACAAGGACGATAGTCGGCCCTGTTCGAGAGGGGCTAGTCTCCGATTACAAGGACATACCAATACTGATCACATAAACTTCCTTGCCTAAACAATGAACATTGGGTTAGGGAGGGCTGGACCCCACCCATTCCCTTTGCACACGTATCACTTCTTTCTCTTCGGAGAAACGACTTGTCCTCAAGTCAAAGAGAAGGTAGCACTAACGAGGGTGACTTCCAGCTGGAACTTTTCTAAAGGGGCTCACTCCGTGGATGCTAGAATGTTGCTGAGTTTTGTGTACCCGTTGCACACCCTGCAGCTTATAGTCTTGACCCGCGACAGTGGACTCTTAAGGGCATCGTGCTCTAGTTAGCTTTGACTGTGTTTAGTGTAGCCAACCGCTGAATGCCTGGGACCACGTCGGCTCCCCCAAGAGAGAATGGATAGAAGTCTTGGATGAGATGAAGATTCATTCTCACAGGTAACCAAAGTGGACGGTGGAATGTGATGATTCATTTCATTTCTTTACTCATTTCATTTTGTTCCTTCGTCCAATGCATTGCCCCACCCCAAATAGGCCCTAAATGCGTATGCTATTCTCCGGTAAATAAACCAATGTTCTCAGAACCAGATTTGATAGCGAATTGGTTATTTTACTTGTCGAATGGTTCCTCATCCTTATAATTACACTAAAATTTACTATCTTTTCTTTCTTATTTTCATAAAATATTAAAGTATTTAAGAGGGTGAAATGTTAGGATTCAGTCAGGTGAAATTGAATCAGAAAAGTGAATAAGGTGAAATTGAATTAGGGAAGCGGATTCACCAATGATGTTGTTGTTGATATAAATGCAGTGACTAACAGTTTTGACGGTGGCTGTAACATTCTGCCTCTCGTACCACCAATATTGTTCGCTTCGCTCAAAAGGAGCTTACGGATTTGCTTTTGGTTGCCCAGGTGAAAACTTCTCACGGGTCGCCCATCTCTGGATTGCTGCCATCTGAGCACGGTTAACTATAGAGTTATCCTCTCATCCACAATCAATACGTCTAAAACACGCTGGTGATATCAGAGGTAAGACATTACATATGAACCCAGTATCTCTTCTCTTCAGGACTGATGTGGGATTTAGCTAGGGTGTCACAATCACCCTCCTTTTGCACTAATTGTTCTCAATGAGCCCGAGAACTCACCATCCTCGGTGAGGTTTGTCCCACCATCCCGAATGGCACAAGAGTGGCTCTAATACCGTGTGTGACAGCCCACGTAAACTGTACCAAGATATTGTTCGTTTTGCCCCCGATAGGCTGCCCATCCGGATATCATTTTGTTTTCACCCGACGAGTTGCTCGCCAAAGCAAAACGCATCTTGGTAGAGAAGGTTTCCGCCCCTATAGAAGGAAGGTTTCGTTCTCTCCCTTAATCGATGTGGGACTTACATCTGCATGTGTAACCGCCCAAGTAAATCGTACCAAGATATTGTTCGTTTTGCCTCGATGGGTTGCCCATCCAGAGACTCACGGTTTTGTTTTCACCTGACGAGTTGCTCGCTCAGGCAAAACAGGTCTTCGTAGAGAAGGTTTCCACCCCTTTATAAGGATGGTTTTGTTCTCCCCCTCGATAAACGTGGGACTTACATCTCTCATCCATAGTCAATACGCCCTAAAACGCGTTGGTGATATTAAAAGTCATTCATTATTTATGAACCAATCATCTCTCTTGTTTACGATCGATGTTGGATTTACTTAGGGTGTCACAGTGTCTGTAACAACCGGCCCCTCATACCACTAATATTGTCTGTTTTGCCAACGAGTAACTCACGGATTTACTTTTGGTTGTCTGGGTGAAAACTTCCCAGGGAGGTCACCCATCTCTAGATTGCTTTCACCTGAGCACGCTTAACTGTAGAGTTCTCATCTCATTCATAACCAATATGCCCAAAACACGGTAGTGATATTAGTGGCAGGACATTGCTTATGAACAAGAAATCTCCCTTGTGTATGGTCGATGTGAGATTTGCCTACTGTGTTACAATTAACCCCCATTTTGGACTCATCGTCCTTGATGAGCTTTGCCACACCATCCTATCCATGAATGTGGGATTTGACTAAGGTATCCCTCTTAACATCATATCCTCAAGGACTCACCATCCTTGATGAGGTTTGCCACACCATCTCGAACGGTATAGAAGTGACTCAAATACCATTTGTAACAACTGGCCCCTCATACCACCAATATTATCCGATTTGCCCACGAGGAGCTTATGGATTTGGTTTTGATTTGATATCTATAATGCAACATTTAAGGGGTGGGGTGTTACATTGGCGACAGTCGTGTGAGGGGAACGTGGGTTGATGGGGCTAGGTTTTAATAGTTTAGTTTTATTCTAACACCCTAACTTTTAATGAAACTAAATTTATCTATCTATCCTAATAAAAAAAGATTTTTGAAAGTCACATGGCACAATTCCAGGCCTTCTAAATTTTATTTAAATTTTATTTTCCTGCTTTTCTCTCGTAATAAATATCACATTAACTATTAATGATATTATTTAATTTTTTTTCATGTCAATTTTTTTATTAAACTAAAAATAAGATCTTTTTACAAATGCAATTTCTAAAGAAATAACTTTTTATAAAATAAGAAATATTTTTTAAAAAAATATCAAACTTTATAAAAAACACAATATATTTTAAAACCTGTGTTTTCTAAAAATTCAAATTCTTATGAAACAAAAATAATTAAAATTCAAAGTTTAAACAAATTATTAAAAATAGTTTGTTTAAAAACCAACTTTTTTTGAGAAAAAAAAATTAACAAAAGTTTAAAAAGTAATATTTTCTTTTGATCACTTGTACGTAATATCAATTATATCTTAAATCATATCTTATATCAAAAGATCGTTTTATAACTCATTAATTTTTATTAATAACTATTTAATATTTTATTTATTCACCCAGTGTAATACACGGGGTATTAGCCTAGTGTTAAATACAAGAGCATTTATGTCTTGTATGGACACATAAATACTAGCAAATTGGTTTTCCAAGTTTTGAATATATTATCAAATTGAATTGCTAAAGTTGAACACTAATTATTAAATTCATTTTATTTGTTATGCATGGATTTCTTTTGCACACATGAGTGTGATACCTACAAAATTGATAAGGGACATAATTTTTCTAATTAGATATGAAAATAAATTAGTCATTCTCGTCTTAAACCTATCCCATTACCATCTCTAGTTACTTTAAAGATGAACGTGTCTTTTCGAATATTAAAAAAAAAACATTTGTTTATTTTCATAATCATTTTTATATTTCTAAAATATCTTTATTTAGAAAGTTTATAAACTCAACTTTCTTATTTAAAAAAATCATTTTTTTACTATTTAAAAAACATTTTCAAACTAGTTTTTAAACTTTTTTAAAATAAAATTTAGTTTTTCGAATAGTTACTTTTAATTCACAAAACAAACGCACTAAGTTTCGGTCACAAAAAAATGGCGGTTTTTTTAATCCAAAAAATATGTGATATTTACATTGCTTTCAAACCAGTTTATTATTTTCATTTTTTGTATTTCTGTTTATTTTCTTTTTGTCATGGAATTGATTTATTAAACTGATTTTTTAATTTTAATTTATTATAGTTGTGTGATACTAATTTAATATTTTTAATTAAATTATGTGTAAAAACAAAAGATACAAAAGTTAAAAAAAACAAAAATTTAAGGGGTAAAAGTGAAATAAAGATCGGAGATACAATCCCACTTATATATCGCTCGTTAGCTATATTATATTTATTTTTTATTTTTCTTTTAAAATTATGGCGATACAAACCCATTCATGTATCGCTGACTCAGCGAGATACGGGCGAGAAGTACATGCTCATGTATCGCTAGTCAACGATATTGAGACACGTGGGTCCTCCGGTTGGTGGAATAACCATCCTTGATGAGGTTTGCCCCACCATCCGAACGTTTCATGAGTGGTTCTTATACCATTTGTAACAATCGGCACTCATACAACTAATATTGTCCGATTTGCTCAAGAGGAGTTTATGGATTTGGTTTTTGATTTGATATCTGTGATAGTGAGTCCCTACGGGGTGGGGTGTTACAATGGCGGCAGTTGTGTTAGGGGAACGTGGGTGTATGGGGCTGGGTTTTAATAGGTTAGTTTTAGAATAGTTACACAAATGGTTCCTGGGATAAAATATAGTTAATTACATAAATGGTCCTTGTAGTTATTGTATGTTACTCATTTTATCTTATTTTAATAAAAAAAACCAACGAAATGGAAATTAGTGTTGATACCCTAACTTGTTAAAAGAAGAAGTTAATACCCAAACTTATGATTCACGCTAAACTATAAGGACTATTTGTGTACTTAACTCCATAACCTATAATTGCAATCGGCTACAAGATAAAACTTACTCATGTAATCATACTAGGTAAAACAAAGATAATTGAGCAAAAATATTAGAGATGCTATTATTTTAGATGTAAGAAAGTCGACAACGAATAATCATACTAGTAAATCACACTTACAACCAGTGTTGTAAAAATCTCTAGGCGCTAGTCGGTCGGTGAGGTACCGACTAGCGACTAATCGTGAGTAACTGAGATTAACCGGATTGGATTTTTTATATATAATTTTTAGTTTTATATATAAATACATATTATCATAGGTAAATTTAATAAAAAAGTTCAGTTTTATATATAAATACACATACTTCGTCGGAATGTTCAAGTTTATACACAAACTTATGATTCAAGCTAAACTACAAGGTCTATTTGTGTACTTTAATCTATAATTGCAATTGCCTACGAGTTAAAACTTACTCACGTAACCATACTAAGTAAAAAAAGATAATTGAGCAAAAATATTAGAGATACTATTATTTTAGATGAAAGAGAGTCAGCAACGAATAATCATGCTAGTAAATCTCACTTACAACCGGTGTTGTAAAAATCGCTAGGCGCTAGTCGGGCGGTGGTGTACCGACTAGCGACTAATCGGGATTAACCGGGATTAATGGGATTGAATTTTTTATATATAATTTTTAGTTTTATATATAAATACACATTTTCATATGTAAATTTAATAAAAAAAATGTTCAGTCTTATATATAAATACACATACTTGGTTGGAATTCTCAAGTTTAAGTCGGAATTTACAATTTTCGGCCGGATTATCTACACCAACATTTTGGAATGGGTGGCTGCACCAGCTATCCCTGCCTAACTTCGTTAATGTTCTAACTTGACCTTGTAAATCCTTGGAATGGCTCTACGTCAATTTGATATAGGAATAAGATGGTGCATGGCTCGTAGTGAAATGAAAATAAGAATCGAGTTGGCCCTATTAGCTTGAATAAATTGATTTTAACTAGGGATGCTTTACTATGAATCTTGATGAAATTTAACTAGGCCCCATTAGCTTGAATAGATTGATTTTAACTAGGGATGTTTTACTGTGAATCTTGATGAATTTGAATACATTTGATTATTCAGCCAAGTCAATGAAACAAGTGATATACGTATAAAATGTCCCATGGTGTTGGCTCGAGATAAATAAGAATCAAGTGGTCGGAAAAAGAAAAATAAGATAGAGAATTATATATGTACTTTATAGCAATAACGCTGAAGAATGCGCTGGTGAAGGTACCGCTTGAAAGTCTACGCTTGTAATTACTTGTGATTTTCTAGGTGCTAATTGTGCCATCACCTTGTTATCGACTTGTTAGCAGGAAGTTTACCATTTGACAGAGGCACCATCCAAACTACTTACACCAATTGAAAAAGTTGGTGGTCAAAATATAAAAACATAAACTAATAATTGATAGAAGTTTTAGTTCAATCAAGTTTGGAAGTTTGTGAAACTAGATTTTAACACAACCACGTTTTTGTTTGAGCTTAGAAGTCAACCATGCATCAGTTAACATAGGAAGTCAAATTTTTGTGTTTTTAATTTATATGTTTTATTCTATATCAAAGCTAGAGAAGCTGGTCATGGAGACATCATACTTCACGTTTCACAACATCGTTGGATCATCATCTTCTTGAATCAAATTTGCAGACGTATTTTTATTCTATTTTAGACACTTACATCTCTCATCCATAGTCAATACGCCCTAAAACGCGTTGGTGATATTAAAAGTCATTCATTATTTATGAATCAATCATCTCTCTTGTTTACGATCGATGTTGGATTTACTTAGGGTGTCACAGTGTCTGTAACAACCGGCCTCTCATACCATCAATATTGTCCGTTTTGCCAACGGGTAACTCACGGATTTACCTTTGGTTGTCTGGGTGAAAACTTTTCAGGGAGATCACCCATCTCTAGATTGCTTTCACCTGAGCACGCTTAACTGTAGAGTTCTCATCTCATTCATAACCAATATGCCCAAAACACGGTGATGTGACACTTTCGCTAGTTAAGATAGCGAAAGTAGGGTAAAAAGTTGACTTCTGTTAGTTGAGATAGCGGAAGTGCCCGGGCTCTTATGAATACTCAAACATTTGTTACTTTCTATATTAGCAAAAATACTATTTTGTAGGAATCATAAACCGGTGTTTTGGATCACATAATGGTATTTAATCATACAAAAAAAAAATATTTATATAACATTATATATTATGGTAGCTTTGTGATTCAAGATATAAATATGGTGATTGCCACATATTTCATGCGTATAAGTGTATATTATAAATTCATATTTAGTGATTCATAATTCTATTGATTTATTAAAAGTACACGTGTGAGTGGAATGGTTATTCTCCAAAACTCCCTTTAATATACTAGAAATAGTAGTAGTTTGTTATTCGCGAGAACAATCATTTGTATAATAGAAATTCTTATCGTACTCAATAGTTTATTCGAGTAAATATCTTATGTGCAAGAGATGTTTAACAATTCTACGTACGTTACTTCATCATATTTTTTTAGGCAGTTTGCCAATACCTATTCGAAGAGCGATCAAACCCGGGATTTAAGATACAGCCACACCATTTGAAACCGGATTAGCTTCAAAGATCACCGCTCAAAAGTCGCTAGCTTCTGAATTAGCAAGGAGTTTTCAGGTTACTTGAGAGAGAACCAAAAAAAAAAAATTAAACCCAAAGATCTTTGTCTTTCATTCCAAACAATCATGAGTACATAAGAGAGACAACTACCTCACGTCCCTAACCCTTAAGGAATTTGAAAAACTAACTGCTTCCTACTATTACAATTAAAAGATAGTGGAAATAACTAGAATATTTAAAAAAATTAAAATGAAATAACAAAATAAAATAACAACTTGGAATAAAGTGGACGTGGAGTGCATGAGGTTGCATGGTTGTGTATTAACCACTTCCATAAACGCTCACATCCATACAAATCCTTGTTAACTGTGGAGCTGCTTCGTTTGTCGTCAAACCGGAAACGGGTGACCCGACTGCAACGTCTTTGAACTCAACTTTGCATTTGAATTTCGAGCTGAATGTTTATCATCCTCTCCACCTTCAAAAAAGTTTGTCCTCAAACTTGAAAGACTAGCTTGATATTCAAAGTTAGCTAACACATGCAGGTCCGGGGGTACTAGCTTGATATTCAAAGTTAGCCTCTTCAAGCCCAAGTAATTTGAAGCCTTCGGAAAGCCCGAGCTCATGTAAGTCTGTATTGAGCGTGGTAAGGATAGTCAAAGTGCGGTATTCATTAGTATTCGTGATGAGCATAAGTGGTAACGTTATCTTCTTATCCTCCTTAGTGAACGAATACGTGTTCCTGTACCCGTCATGTACTGCCTTCCTCTCAAACAACGATGGTCGGCCCAATAAAATGTGACAAGCATCCATAGGTATAATGTCACACCAAACTTCATCATCGTACGTCATACCAATACTAAATGAAAGTAAAACTCGATGAGAGACATGGAGGCCTTTGCCTTGGTTAAGCCACCGGATATCATAAGGTATAGACATGGTAGTCTCTTCATCGAAGCCGGGGTTATCGGCGATCTCATATTCGGCAAGTGTGATAAACCGCTTATTGGGACATTCAGCTGCGATGTGCCCTAATCCTTGGCACCGGAAGCATCTACGAGGGGCTTTGGAAGGGACAGAAATAGGGCTCGAGTTTGAGTTTTTTTGTGGGTGTGAAGCAGTGGGATTATGGTGGTGTTAGGCTTGGTAAACGGTGATGGTCAGCTAACCGATAGTTGGGCTTCAAGATTTTCTTTAACCTTCTGTTGGTTTTCTACTTTTATGTTTGCATGAAATGTATTTAAGAAGGTATTAGTTAACGAGAAAGAGGAGAAGAAAAATTATAGCAAGAGTTCTACGTTTCTTTGTTGTTTATATTTCTGCAATTTAATTTTGTTTGGAGATCGCCAATCTCGAACTTGGCTCTATCATTGTGTGCCTTGTTTGATGAATTGAAGTTTAGAGAAACTCTCTTGAAGATAATGTGGACATGAATTTTAATTTGAGCCACTTTTTCATCTTACTCCGAGACCGTTATTTATCCTCTCCTCTAGTATTTGTTTGTGATCGAAGACCCGTTCACATGTTTGGAACTCCTGCGCCGCGGTGTTAGCAACCATCATGGACGTTTCCGGCACCATGATCTTCCTCTCATTACTCCGGTGCACCGCCACTTCCTCCGCCGGAGATCAAGATTCAAGTTTTGCAGAAGTACCACCACCATCACCATCACCGCCACCATCGCGTGCGCCGTTCTTGTTTGTCATCCGTGAAGAAAGATGGAAGGATGAAAAAGAAAGTGAGGTTTGCGGAGAGTGTGTAGGATTCCAGTGACCAGAGAACGTCGGGGGAAGTTGAATATTGTTCTAATTGTGGAATCGACACGATGGAATTCAACGGGGCAAGAAATCTGCTTGTGGAGTTTTCAAGTTGATGTTCTATGTTGATGTTCTTCACGATCAGACGGTAAAAAAGGACTCCCGCCTTGGGGAGGTGGAGGCGTATTTTAACCTCTCATGTCTCCTAAGAGCCTAATTTGCAATTACCAGGCGTATTTTAAATTTAGTTTATATTCTTTAGAAACTGCATATATGTTCCCTAATTTGCAATTACCTTTATTTTTTATTCCACCATCCTAACTTTTAATAAATCCAAATGTTAAATACAAGGGTATTTATGTCTTATATGGACACATAAATACTATCAAATTGGTTTTTCAAGTTTTGAATATATTATAAAATTAAATTGTTTAAGTTGAACACCAATTATTAAATTCATTTTATTGGCTATGTATGGATTTCTTTTACACACATGAGTGTGTGATACCTACAAAATCGATAAGGTTCATACTTTTCTAATTAGATATGAAAATAAAATTACCCATGCTCGTCTTAAACCCATCTCATTACCATCTCTAGTTACTTTAAAAATAAAAAGTGATATTACACTTTTTATACACAACGCAAAAAAATTAAATAAACTTTTTATTATATTTGGATATTATATTGTTACAGGTTAAAGTTACCCAAAAGGCCTATTTGCAATGAATGGTTTAAAATCATAAAATCAACAACATTCGATATCGGGATTTCCAAATCATGTTAAGAGATTCTAATCATTTCTATATTTCTTCATATAAATTAGAGTAAATTATAAATTTTATCCTTTAAGTATGTTTAAAATTATAAATCTTGTCCTTAAACTTTGATAAGTACACTAAGCAAGCTTTCTGTTTTTTCTACTAACAAAAGTTAACTTTTTCAATTAATTTTTGTAAAATACCATTTTACCCTTAGCCCTTAAATGACGAAATCTGTAATTTTCACTAATCTTTTATTTTTTTTCTTTTTGTTTTTGTTTTATTAACTTTACTTTTCTTTATTATTTCTCTTTTCTAATCACTTTTATTTTTGTAAACTTATTTTTGTTAAATGATCACTCTACCCTTAACCCTTAAAATGACAAAATGTGTTATTATTAATCTTTTATTTTCTTTCTTTATTTTTTCTTATTTTATTTTCTTTACTTTTATTTTTTTAGCCACTTTTGTTTAAAAAATCATCATAAATATTCGTAATAATTTAGTTTTAAATTTTTATAAAATGTAATTTTATTTATAGATTTTTATTTAAAAAAATTATTTTCACTTGTTCATTTTGTTCTTTACATTTCTAATAAAACCAATAGAAATTAAACAACTTGTTTGTTAACTTTTTTGGTACAAGAGTTTATAGTCTTTCAAAATATTGGTTTAAGGTTTATATTCAAAACCGATCGTAGAAAGTAAGATTTTGGTTTATGATATGAATTTTAAATTTTTCGTATTCAATCAAACAGTTTGCTTTTAAATATAAATATAGTGTGATAGCTTGTAACATTAATTTAAAATAAAATATACTAAAAGGTTTCTAAATAACTACTCGGCGTCTTTAAATAAACAAATCATTCAAATTTTCTTTAATTAAATGTACTTTTATTTAGTATTTTATTTAAACTGTTAAAATGAATCACCACTTAAAATTAAAACAAAAACTAAACCAAACAATTACTAAGGGTTTTGCTTTGGTTTGGTTTTACGATTAAGCTTTTTGAACCTTTTACAGTAAAAACACTTAAATAGACCATGTGTAACACCCGAAAACTTGGTCAAATAAAAAGAAAAGAAAGTATTTTGAGGAAAATTAAAAGAAGGCAAAGATGAGGGATGCAATGTGTAAATGGTACACCAAAGTCAAAAATGCACTTTATATGGGCATAGCCGCCCATAACATTCTGTTGTTACTATTGTTCGACCGAAAAGAAGAAGAAAGGAAGCTGCATACCAGCTCTCTCGGTTCCAAGAAGGAAATAGAACTGAAATCTTCAAGGTTAGTGTGTTTACATGTTAATTGGTTCGGTTTCTTTGTGGTTTCACCCTTAAAAACCGATTATTAAGTGTTTTTGGTGTTTTGGTGTTTGTTTATGCTTGTTTTAGGTGTTTGAACTCGTGTACAAGCAGGTTCGGAGGAGTTTTGCTTGTTTGCTACACTAGGTGAGTTCTAGACCCCGGTTTCTATGTGTTTTAAACTGTTTTGGGGCTGAAAATGCATGATTAAAATGTTTTACAACTGGTTTATGTATACCCGTATGTCTTGTATGCTTATGCTTATGTTTATGCTTGTTTATGTGTTATGGTTGCTTAGAATGTTAAGTTTCTGCTTAGACAGGTGCAAATGCAGGTCTGGGATGGTTTTGATTCTGAAAAATGCACAACAGGTGGTCATGCGCATTGAATGTAAGCTTAAATGCCTAAGTGTAGAGTCCATACGCCTGAATAATGTTACGCCTAAGCAGGGCTCATGCGTTTGCATAGTGCCCATGCGCCTAAACACTTAGAAAATTTTTTGGAATTTTGAGAAAATCAGAATTTTAGAGTTTGACCCTGGTTTGACTTTATGCTATTATTTGATTATTTTATTCCTCTTTGGGCTGTTCTTGTGTTCCTATTTATTATTATATTATGTGACTTTACGTGGTGTGATTTTACCCTTATCCGTAAAGTATTATCTTTAATAAAGTGAAAAGATTAACGAAGGTGGAACATAAAGAACGTAAGAAAGTCTTGCAAGCAAATTCACATGAGGTTCACAACCACTAGGTTGTTAGCTCAACTATGTGCGGTTTAGCTAACCCGTTGGATGCACACAACGTCAATTGTTGAGATTGAGGGGACCATTGTTGTTGCCCCGGTACTAGAGTCAGCTTTGTGCACCACGGATGGGGTCTATTAATAGACTAAAAGGTTTCTAAATAACTACTCTGCGTCTTTAAATAAACAAATCATTCAAATTTTCTTTAATTAAATGTACTTTTATTCCGTGTTTTATTTAAACTGTTAAAATGAATCACCACTTAAAATTAAAACAAAAACTCAACCAAACAATTACTAATGGTTTTGCTTTGGTTTGGTTTTACGATTAAGCTTTTTGAACCTTTTACAGTAAAAACACTTAAATAGTCCATGCATTAATCAAAGCTTGATTATACGTATAGTCCAACTTAGAATATTTATAACTAAGTCAAATATAAAAAGTTACATACCAAACTCAGCCCCGATCTCTAATAGATTTTTAATATAAACCGTACGTCAAACTATTTAACATAGTTGAAAATTCTTATACCAAAAAAGTAATAAAAAACCGATGGTGAAACAAAACCGATTACTAGTTTAAATTTTATAACATAAAAAATATATATTTTAAACTCTCTAATTTGTTCTTGTACGATTAGAAAGGTGGATAGCTAATTTTTAAAAACAAAAAGATAATAAATTAAAAACCTATAAATAAAAGTATATTTTATAAAAAAGATTAAAATAATTAAGTAATAATATTTTCAAATTAGTTTATATAATAAAAAATGATTAAAAAAGAAAAAAAAAGGTAAATTGCTCCGTTGATCCCTATGATTTTAACAAAACTTTAAATTTGGTTTATATTCTTTAAAAACTGCGTATATGTTCCCTAATCTGCAATTACCTTTATTTTTTATTCTAACATCCTGACTTTTAATAAATCTAAATGTTAAATACAAAGACATTTATGTCCTGTATGGACACATAAATACTATTAAATTGGTTTTCCAAGTTTTGAATATATTATCAAATTGAATTGCTAAAGTTGAACACCAATTATTAAATTCATTTTATTGGCTACTAGGTTATAACCCCATGTATTATACGGGTTAAATAAAACAATTTAAAAAGTTAATGAAAAGCTAGAGAATATAAAACACTATTTTGATGTAAGATATAACTAAAATTATAAGTGAGCAAATACTTTAGTTAATAAATTATTTTTATTATTTGTTTAGAACTTTCGTTTTATAAAAGTGTTTTTTAACTCTCGTTTGAAAAATATGTTAAGGGACATTTCGTTCTAAGAATATTGTTTTTGAAAACTGTCAATTTAAATATAAGAGTCATTATTCAAAACAATGGATTTTAGTTATTTTTGTTTTATGAATAATTTTTGAATTTAATAAAAATTTTATTTGAAAAAATATCATTTTTTTAATATTTCATTGTTTAAAAAAATTCAAGTTTCAATTATTTTTTTTAAATTATTAGAAAATATTTCATATAAAACCTTTATTTTTAAAAAAGATCGGTTTTAAAGTATTTCATATGTGTAGAAAGATACACTGTTTAAGAAAAAATCATAGTTTCTAAAAATCTTTTTTTTTTTTTCAAAAAAGTGTATTTTTTAATAAAAATGTTTAGTTTTTAATTAATAAAAAAAATGTTTTAAAACTTTTTGAAATGTTTAAAATAAGAGAGAGAGAGAGAGAGAGAATGAAAGATATAAATAGACAGAGAGAATTTAGCAAGTAATTATTTTAACTTTTAAAAATTGATAAATGATTTGGGCGGGAAAATAAATGGTAGAGTTGATGTGATGGTGATATGTTTCCATTAAATGCAATCATTTATTTGTATAGATGTATGGATTATCAAATTGGTTTTCCAAGTTTTAAATATATTATCAAATTAAATTGCTGAAGTTGAAAACCAATTATTAAATTCATTTTATTGGCTATGTATGGATTTTTTTTACACACATGAGTGTGAGATATCTACAAAATCAATAAGGGAGATACTTTTCTAATTAAATCTGAAAATAAAATTACCCTTACTCGTCTTAAACCCATCTCATTACCGTCTCTAGTTACTTTAAAAATAAAAAGTGATATTACCCTTTGTTTATATACAGCGCAAAAAAATTAAATAAACTTTTTATTATATTTGGTTATTATGTGTAACAGGTTAAAATTACCCAAAAGACCTATTTGCAATTAATGGTTTAAAATCATAAAATCAACAACATTCAATATTGGGATTTCCAAATCATGTTAAGAGATTCTAATCATTTCTATATTTCTACATATAAATAAAGAACAATTAAAAAAAAGTAAATTAATTAAGATTATGTAATAATGTTTTGGATTCCAAAATCTTGAAATACCTAGGTTTCATATCTCCCCCACCATTCCCCCAAATCTTCGAAGAATCAACATCCATCCCTCTGGTTCTTCCTCACAACGCACAACACGCAACACGCACACAACACACAATACACAACACATACAAAAACGTAATAAAAAAACTGATGGTGAAACAAAACCGATTACTAGTTTAAATTTTGTAATATAAAAAATATATTTTAAACTCTCTAATTTGTTCTTGTACGATTAGAACAAGAACAAATTAGAGAGTTTAAAATATATTTTTTTATATTAGAAAGTTGGATAACTTATTTTTAAAAACAAAAAGATAATAGTAAAAACCTATAAATAAAAGTATATTTTATAAAAAAGATTAAAATAATTAAGTAATAATATTTCAGATTAGTTTATATAATAAAAAATGATTAAAAAATAAATTAAATAAAACAAAAAATAAAAAATTTGTGAAAATTACAGATTTCGTCCTTTAAGTGATAAGGGTAAAATGACCGATTCACATAAAACTAACTGAAAAATTTAACTTTTGTTGGTAGAAAGAACATAAAGCATGATAAAAATTCAAATAAAGAACACTCGGTGTAATTATCAAAGTTTAAATACAAGATTCATAATATTAAATATATTTAAAGGATAAAATTTATAATTTACTCTATAAATAAAAAATAGTAAAAAAAAAACTTAAATTAATTAATTAAGATTATGTAATAATGTTTTGTAATAATGTTTTGGATTCCGAAATCTTGAAATAACCAGGTTTCGTATCTCCCCCACCATTCCCCCAAATCTCCGAAGAATCAACATCCGTTCCTCTGGATCTTCTTCACACACACAATACACAATACACAATACACAATACACAATACACAATACACAATACACAATACACACACATGAGTGAAGAACGATTACCATGATTTTCAAGGTATAAGCTAGGGTTTTTGAATTCTTTTGATTAGGGTTTTACAGTGAAGAAGAAAACGAACACTAATGGAGGGATTGAAGGTATCAGAGGCCACATTGATGGTTTATTTACACCCATCAAAATCCAAAGACGTATCACAAGCCATTTTCGATGAACTCAGTTCGATGATCTTCAAGTAATTCCGATTCTTCCTTTTCAATTTCTGTTCCTCAAATTCGAAACACATTATATGCAGTTTTCAATGTTGCTTAATCGGATGCTTAAATGAAGAATTTCAGTTCGTTTTAAGCTTAATTTCATCAAATCAGTCTGTTCATCTCTCGATTTGGATCAGCTTTTTTTCATCGCCTAAGTTCACCGAATCCTGTTTTTGCAGGTACAATGAAACATTTGATGGTGTTCTACTGGCTTACAGTGTTTCTACCGAAGATTCATCCTTACTTTGGTGTGAATCTGAGAGCACAACTGTTGCTTTTTGATCCAAAACCAAACATGACGCTAGGTATGTTTTCATGATTATCAGTTATCACCATATGTAGCTATAATTGATCCTTCAATGGAGTTCTTGTGGTGCATTTTATGGCCAAAAAAGCTAATTTAGAACAGTATTTTTCAGAGGGAAAGGTGGTCAAACTTGGTCAACAGTCTAGTTGCTCTAGGGTTTTCATCAGCCACTATTATAGAAGAAGATATGCAACATAAATTCTATTACAAAGTTGTAAGTAGATCATGATTGTGTTATAGTTTACCAAATTTCCCCAGTTTTATTTGTGTTTGTGTGTCTGTTGTTTGGGGGCCTGGTACAGAGAGTACGTAATGATTCCCGAGCCTCATCATCCTCAGCCCGCATTCGTGAAACAGATTAGTATCTTTCGTTCTCATCATTTTTTGTGGTTTCAATATCGTTAGGGTTTACCTCGATCGATGCAATTTACATGGAATATTCTCTTTTTCCTTGATTATTTTTGTCAGGTTTGATGAATATCTTAGGCTTCTGTTTGGAATTCGCTTGTACAGGATGAAGCCGAGGCTGGAAGGTTTTAGTGTCTCTGGTTTTGATAACACCATCATTCATCCATCAATTGGTTGTCTCAAGTGTAAAGTTGTATCAACTGTTCATTCATTCTATAGTTTTCAGACATTTAATCAAGTCGCCCTTAAATTAATAACTCATTGTTGTTTGTCTCTCTTTTCACAGGAAACACCAGAAGACAAGGGCTGGCATGATGTTGTGGTAAAGGGGTTCATTGAGTATTATATTGACACATATAAGAAGGAGAAGAGACTACTGTCATTTCCATGACCTTTAATGTAAGTAGAGGCCTGAAAACAGTTGGGTCACTTTGGGTTGTAAAACAGTCAAATGGTGGTCTCAAATCTCAAAAAGTTAGCTATAAAGTATGTTGAACCTTTTACTATTGTATGGTTTTTTTTTTTTTTGCAAATAAAATGATTTTGCAGGTTTTATGATCTAAAAGGACCATCCGGGGCATGTTAAACAAATAGCGTAAAAGATAGCTTATCTATAGTGTCTTATAGGTCAAACGGGTAAGCTATATGGTCAAACGAATGTGTAGACATTTCAAATAAACGGTTGCTCATGCTGCAAACCAGGAGATTAGTTAACCGTCTTATTATAGGGATTTTATTTTGGCTTTTAGATTAAAAGTTTTCCATGGACGGATGATGGGGGGCAGAATATTTACCCTTTTTTTCTCATTTTTTTGGGATATAACCAAGAAGATTCCGTTATTATGAAATAATCATGATTGTGGTTTCTTCAGATCACCTTTCTTCTGCTCATGCAGGTGCTCTCAGTCAATCCATCTGTGTGTACTGTTTTTTATTGCATATTTTTTCCTCTTTAATCTTGTCCAGTGACAAAGAATAAATGACAGGGACACTTGTTCTCAGTCAACGTTCCTCTGGTTCTTTTTCACACACACACACAAGAAGAGGAGAAGTTTTTGAATGAGGCCAATTATTGTTTCACGCTCTTATCTGCACCAGGTATTGTGGTTTTTCCTTCACATGTTTTGTTCTCTCTGTCCCTTATTTTCCCCTTATGGCATGCTGATGCACATGGTTAGTGCTTCTTGTCTCTGTTTTATGAAAATTGTGATCTAACGTGGGTACATAACTTCTGGTCATATTTACTTAGCTTTCATTTGTTTATTGCCGAGCAAATTGAAGAAGTTTTATGATCCTCTCTTCACCAGGTAGTTAGATCCTTGTGTTTTTTTTTTCTTTACATGTATGGTTCTCTTTGTCCTTTATTTTCCCCTTATGCCATTCTGATATGAAAAAAACACATGATTGCCCCTTTTGCTTTGGCTTTTACATAGACTTTTGACTTTAACCTGATGAGGCATTTGTTAGTTAATTCCGGATGATTTGACAGAAAAATACAGCTGTTGATTTGTGAGAGCTGCTGGTTTTATTTTTAATTTGATTGGTGTCTGTTAACTTGGATCTAACATACAATCAAATGAAAAACAGAGGAGCAAACGAATGTAGTCGAATGTAATCAGATTTATTAATCAAAAGCTTACTAAACTTCAGCAGCAAGATTACAGTGAATTTCGACTGATTTTGAATGAATGAAAACAAACAACTATTCAGACTTTAAATAGAAAACAAAACAAACTAATTCCTTATTAATCGATCCTCCAGCTTTCTCGGTCAAACCTAACTCCAACGTTCACATGATTCCCCACGTGCAACTTACTTTGAACTGGTCAATATTCATCCAACATTCTCCCCCTGAATGTTGACCTGCTACTTCAATTCTTCCATTCCAACTAGACTTCTCATCTCAACGAACTTAACTAACGGAAGAGCCTTAGTTAGAATATCCTCTTTCTGCAACTTTCCACTGACTTGTTCCACACTAATCTGATCTCTTTGAACACACTCACGTATGAAGTGATGCTTAGCGTCAATGTGTTTACTTCGTTTGTGGAAAACAGGATTCTTCATAAGTGTGATTGCTGACTCGTTATCCACGAACAATTTGACCTTTTGAGCCTCTTTACCCAACAATTCACTGACCAAGTTTCGTAACCACAACCCTTGGCATGCTGCAGATGTTGAAGCCATGAATTCCGCCTCACAGGAGCTGAGCGCAACTGTATTTTGTTTCTGAGACACCCAGGTAACAAGATTGTTTGAGTAATAGAAAGCTACCCCAGTTGTACCTCGACGATCTTCAGTATCTATACCATAGCTGCTGTCTCTGTATCCCACCGGTTCACCATCTCCACCTTTTTTATACTTCAATCCATACGCCATAGTACCTTTTATGTATCTGAGGATTTGCTTAACAGCTGCATAATGACTCTCCTTTGGGGCCTGCATATACCTGCTCACTACACCAACCGGGTAACTAAGATCTGGCCTTGTATGAATTAAATATCAAAGACTCCCTATCAGTTTACGATATTTTGTCGCATCAAAATCCCTTTCGTGTTCATCTTTAGTGAGCTGCAACTTGGGCTGCATTGGCCATTTAGCTGCATTGCAAGTAGCCATACCAGCCATGTTGAGGATCTTTCTAGCATAGCTCTCCTGTTTCAGGATTATTGCATTCTCTGATTGCTCAACTTCAATACCAATATAATATACCAGATCACCCAAGTCAGTCATATCAAAAACTGACTTCATCTTCTCCTTAAATTCTTGTATTTTGACTTCAACCGACCCGGTCACAATCAAATCGTCAACATAAACACCTACAATGATAACATAATTTAATATATGTACCTTGTATATGGCCTGCTCATGAATACACTTGCTGAAACCAAGTTCCTTAAGTGATAAATCCAGCCGTGTATTCCAGGCTCGTGGAGCCTGTCTCAACCCATAAAGAGCTCTATGCAGCCTATAAACCATTCCCTCCTGTTTCTTCACTTTGAATCCCGGTGGTTGTGTAACATACACTTCCTCTTTGAGTTCTCCATTGAGAAAGGCTGCTTTGACATCCAAGTGATGCACACGCCAATTCTCATTAGCAGCGAATGCTAACAACTGCCTAATCGTCTCCATTCTTGCAACCGGTGCAAAGGCATCTTCAAAATCTACTCCTTTATGCTGTACGTATCCCTTCGCAACCAGTCGAGTGACATTCCGGCTAGCATCCTTCTTTGCTTTAAACACCCATCTTAACCCAATTGCTTTGTGTCCATGAGGCAATTGAGTTAAGGTCCACGTATTGTTTCTTTCAATCGAAGCTAGCTCAGTCTTCATGGCATCTCTCCATGATTCCTCATTCAAAGCTTCTTCAACCGATGTAGGTTCATCATCAATTAGAAGCAACTCATTCTGCTCATATAACTCTCGAATCTGATCATCATTCATAGGTTCTGAGTCATGATAAACACTATCAAGTGAATGAAATCCCCGAGGAGGTGTGTCATCAAACGATACTGATGGATATGATGCTTCTCCACTTGCTGATTGTTCTCCTGGTGTTCCAACTGGGAAGTAACTCCCATGAGGATCAGTAGATTGAGTTGACCTAGGACTTTGCAGTATTGGTGTATTGGGGTTCACTTCCTCAAATTGAGGCTGTGAATCAATCTGATCTATTCGGTCGTTGGTGGCTATGTTCACATCACAAGCGGTACATTACCCCAATAGGTTGAAGTGGGCTCCTTACTTTTGCGACCCTCTTCCCAGGCCCAAGATTTTTGTTCATCAAATTCGACATCACGAGATACCACCACTGTCATGTTATTTGGATCAAGGAGCCTGTACCCTTTTGTTCCCTCTTCAATTCCCAAATGAACCAAGGCTTTACTCCGATCACTCAATTTGGTGACACGAGGTCCCAAATTCTTTGAGTAAGCAGCGCAACCGAACACCTTTACATGCATCAGTGTTGGTTTGCGTTTTTTCCATAATTCATAGGGGGTTGATTTCTTTAGAGCCTTTGTTGGAATACGATTCAGCAGGAACACAGAGTGATTTTGAATGAATGAAAACAAAGGAGCAAACGAATGTAGTCGAATGTAATCAGATTTATTAAATGAAAAACAGAGGAGCAAACGAATGTAGTCGAATGTAATCAGATTTATTAACCAAAAGCTTACTAAACTTCAGCAGCAAGATTACAGTGAATTTCGACTGATTTTGAATGAATGAAAACAAACAACTATTCAGACTTTAAATAGAAAACTAAACAAACTAATTCCTTATTAATCGATCCTCCAGCTTTCTCGGTCAAACCTAACTCCAACGTTCACATGATTCCCCACGTGCAACTTACTTTGAACTGGTCAATATTCATCCAACAGTGTCATTATTTGATTTCCATAGAGTTTATCTCGCTTATTAAAGAAGAAAAGAACCAGAAGCCACCAAGAGGCTGTTATGGCAAATCTTAACCTTACAGTGAGAGGAACATGGTCATCATCATCTTACCACTGCCCAATCTTAACCCAGACGAACTAACGTCTTGGGCTATTAAGATGGAGTCATTCATGGATGCCCGAGGTATTTGGGATGCCATTGAACCACCTGAAGGCATCACTGTGGATGTCAAAATCAGGAAGAAGGCACATGCTTTCATCTTTCAGGCGCTGCCAGAAGATATTCTGCTACAAGTTGCAGAACATAAGGAGGCTAAGAGTGTGTGGGATGCCCTGAAAACTCGTTATCTTGGAGCTGATAGAGTCCGGCAAGCACGGATTCAAACTTTGAACCGTGAATTCGAACTATTGACCAGGAAAGAAAGTGATACTATCGATGAATTCGCAGGAAAGATTGGTGCCATTGTGTCCAAGTTTCGAACACTTGGAGCAAACATAGAGGAGAAGACTAGAGTGAAGAAGGTGCTTAATTCCGCACCAATAGATTTCTGCCTATTGTCACCACAATAGAGCAATATTCAGACCTGAACAAGATGCCTTTTGAAGAGCTGGTTGGGCGTCTCATGGCATACGAAGAAAGGCTCAAACCGGCTGAACCAGTCAAAGACTCAGCGGGTCAACTGCTGTTGACAAAGTCAGAATGGCATATTCGATAAAAACAATAGTCAAAACAGAAAGGTTTAAGTTTTCCTCATTCATAATATATCAGAAAGAGCTGTTGACAAAGTCAGAATGGCATATTCGATAAAAACAATAGTCAAAACAGAAAGGTTTAAGTTTTCCTCATTCATAATATATCAGAAAGAGTTAAGGGCTTGTCCACCCCAAAATCCCTGTGTTTTTTTTCTCTGTTTTTCTGCTTTGATTATTGATTGTTTTCTAAAAGCATTTTCAAGGTATTATAAATATGTTCTCAACACACTTATAAGGGTGATTTGCCATAGTGATGTAATTTTGTTGCAAGATTGCCCTTTTTTCACAGACATTACAAATGCTTCTCATGCTGTGAAGTAGAGCTTTTACCTTGGCACCTTTGATTTTTTTTTTATTATATATTTTAAATCAATCAACTTCCACTCATTGTTCTTTATTTACAATGTTTGCCTATTTTTTGCAGATTCCTCCAAGAACTATATATGAGGTTGGCTTTGAGCGTATTATTCAAAGCATTGATGTATACCTGCAACCAGGAGGAGGTTTGCATTATAATTGTTTTATTTTAATTGCGTTTTTAGGGTTGATGATTTGTTGCATTACCAAGTTTACTTCACTTAGGCTAGTATGAACCTTTTTTTATAGAGTAGGAGCGGATGACAAACCTATGCACATGATGAAGAGGGTTTTGCATGAGGTTCTAAAGCTTCGTGGGATTGCAATAAAACGTAAGTTTTCTATGGTTCTTATATACATTGAACCCCAACCTATAATACTCACCTACATTGATCTTAATCTTAAGGTACTTTGATTTTAGAAAATCCGATTTACCTAACTTTTAAAGACTAAACCCTTTCAATACTTCTTTTCTTGTTTTGAAAATTATTTGATGTTTGTTGCTAATAGAGTATAGACTGATGACACCAGGACCTGGTGATTTAAACACGGGGCGATTCTGTGGCCAACCCAATGCCTGCTAAACATTCTGGTGACGCCCATCTAAAGGAAACATAATGTTCGGTTTCACCAGATTGTGGCGTCCTTTCCATTGAAGGGAAGGCCTTATCCGGCTTCAAGCCTGATAGAGATGCTCAAAATTTGGATCAATCGATCCTATTCAAGAATCAAATTACACAAATAACCTTTAGGTGTTTCACTTAAAATCTTATTGTTTAGAAAATGCGAATTTTCTATAAAGCATTAGTTTTGAGAGATCATATCATTTCTATAAATATCTACTCTTACCATATAAAATGATTTTTTTTGGGTTGTGGGGGGGAGGGGGGATTATGTTCTAAAAGTACATTTTTAGTAACTTTTGATCACTTTGTCACGTCTTCTTTTTAAGTTTCATTATTTTTTTAGCATGTAGTTAGATCCTTTTGTTTATTTTTCCTTAAAATTTTCGTTCTGTCGTTCTGTTTTCCCCCTTATGCCATGCTGAGATGAAAAAATACATGATTCATTTTGAATTGGTTTTATTACATAATGATCTATTTAACCTGTGCTTCTATGGATATTTGTACTCTCCTTAAACTGTTTGCTCATGCTGCCCACCGAGCTTTCACGTTCACTCCTTGGATCAATTTTTTTATTATTAGTTACTTTTAAATTAACTTCCACTCATTGGTCTTTCCTATTTACCGTTTTTGCTTATGATGATGCAGATTCCTCAAAGTAATACCCGCCCAGGTTTGTTTCTTATTTCTTCAATTAACATGTGTTGACAAAACTATCTAGTATTATTCTTAATGTAATTTATTTCCTGAAGTTATTTATTCCAAGGTGTTGCTACTAGTGGGAAGGACATCAACCATCATGCTTAGCGGGAAGAATCCTAAACCTGCTACTGTGAGTATCACCAATATTCTTGGCTCGTTCTTTTTGTTTTATGTTAAAAATATATTAATCCCTATTCTTGGTGTTAAATTGTTGATGTAGTTCTCTTTCACTATTTAAACCTGGTGCTAATAAGGTAGGTCCAGCAAAGACGACTGTTGTCAAGGAAGTTTTCATCTCAAGCACAAACAAGTCTACAAATGCCCCCAAGGTACTTCTTACAAAAATTGATAAATTTGGTGGGCATTACATTAAAGATAAATTTTTAATAGTGTTTATCATCTGCCCCTTTTTTGTATAATATTTCAAAGTAAATGTTTGCTCATGCTGTCAATTGGAGAGAACAGTTGACAGTTAATGACAAAGCTTATACTTTAGCGTTTAGATGAAAGGGTTCCATGGATGGATGACAGGGTTCGTATTTGCCATTTTGCTTCATTTTAATGCGGATTCTTCAAATTAAAATGTCAAAGTTGACCTTGATCGCATTCTTCAAAGCATTGATGATAATTGCAAGAACTTGGGTGGAAGAAATCTGGAGCAGGTTTGTATTATGATTGTTATATTTATATTGCTTTTTATAGATTTGCTGATTTGTTGCATCACAAATATATAATTAACTTTTGCTATTATGGACGAATTGTAAAGCACATGCAGACCCTTGCGCATAGTGATGACTGTCCTACATGAGCTTGTAAAGCTTCGTGGGACACATTCATGAGACATTGAACCCCCAACCTATAATACTAGCCTACATCGATCTGGTATTTTGTTTTTAGATAATTTGAAGAAATGCATGCGACTTAAAACCCTTAATATTTATGTTTTTTTTTAATAATTTGATAAAAGGAAAATGGTTAAATACTACACCACATGTTTTTGTTTCGTAAGTTATTACATTTTGCCTCTTACAAGAATGTTGACACTAACCGAACCTGCTCGCAAACCCATTAGGGTGATTCAGTGGCCAATAACCCAACGCAATGCCTGCCAAACATTTTTGTAGATTTTAAAATGTTGGCTTTACTTGAAACACGTCTTGTCTTGTAATAACAATTTTTTTATGAACTTTTGTTTTGATAGAGTATACTATTTCAATAATAATCCAATTATATGCATATAAAATGATTTTTGAGGTTTTATGATCTAAAACTTCCCCCACAGGTTTCTTATTTCATCCCTTCCCCAAATTCCACGAAATATACTTGTCAACGTTTCTTTTGTTCTTCCACATGCTAAAAGTTACACATTTGAAATTGAATGTCTTTTGCGTGCAATCCTTCATTTATAGCTACTATTTAACTCTGTTGGAAGAGGAGTGATTGTTGATGGAGGCCGAGAAGTTGATATGGAAGGACGATTGCTTTTACTTTGGTTTTTATAAAGACTTTCGACTTTTGTCTGGTTGGTGCATTTTCAAGGTGTAGTAAATTTGTTTTCAATACACTCATGCTCGTTGTTCTGTAATTTGTGTTACATACTTTTATGGCAGTCTGAGTAGAATATCTAATGTTGCAAGATTGTCCAATTTTTGCAGACATTTTAAAGTAAATGCTTGTTCATGCTGCAACTTAGTCTAAAGTTATTCAATATTTTGTTGCACTAAATATCACTTTCCTTTTTCTCTTTATAGTCGATAGGTACGAGGCCTTTAGAGAAGTCATTGGAGAAACTTGACGTTATCATAATTGAAGAGCTCTGGGCAATATATGTTTCTTGAGGTGGTTCCCATTGAGCAAAGCATTGGTGATCATTCTTGATGAGGTTATGTAGTCTTTCTCTTCTATCTATTTCATTAGTATTAATGATTTGTGTTTTGCATTTGGTGTGTTTTATGTTTATATTGTTAGGTAGGATCAGCTTAGGTTAAATGCATGCATATTAGACTTTTGTTTCTTGATCTTTGTCTTTTGTTGGTAATGATTTTTTTGGTTAGGCATGATTGAAGTTAATTGTAATGATGTCCCTTGAATTAGAGTTGAAACTATATGGGGAATGATAGGAAGTTGACATGTTAATACTTACACATGGATTGGATCTTTGGGGAGGAAAATGCAAAATATTTTTGATGGGTTAGGCTCAACCCAAAGAAAGAACCCTAATGTCCTTCGTGTAAATTAACTAATATATGGATATGTGTTTAGCTTCCCATCTTAACATACATGGTTAAGAAACCGAGTCCTCACCATAATAGGTTGCGAGTCAGCATTCTCTTTCACACACACCATGCTTTTTCTTGTTTTCCACTCAAATTTAAAATAAATGCAGTGAAAAAATAATGTTTATGCTGGTATTAAGCATGAATGGATATATATAAAAAAGGAAAAAAAAAATCACCGCGGTTATTGAGGATCAGAAAATCAAAATAGGGCGTTTAAGACCCGAAAATCATCAATATGATCCTCATAACCTTAATGTACCTTAAATACTCACTATGTCATTATGCTGGTATTAAGCATGAATGGATATATATTAAAAAGGAAAAAAAATCACCACGGTTATTGGGGATCAAAAAATCAAAATAGGGCGTTTAAGACCCGAAAATCATCAATATGATCCTCATAACCAAAAGGAACCTTAAATACTCACCGTGTGGTCATTATGCTGGTATTAAGCATGAATGGATGTACATAAAAATGGAAAAAAATCACTGCTGTTATTGAGGATCAGAAAAATCAAAATAGGGCGTTTAAGACCCGAAAATCATCAATATGATCCTCATAACCTAAAGATGCCTTAATCACTCACTGTGTCATTATTAGATGCGCATGGCCAAGTCAAGTTGTGGTTTGGTGAATCCTCAAAAAACCTTGAGGTTGGGTAGGTTTTACTGTGTATGTTAAGTGTGGGGACAATTAAACCATCATGGTAAATATAAATTAAAATTCACGAGCACAAGGCATTAGTTGGGACTGAAAGGGGTATGGGTTTAAAAAGGACAAAAAGTATTTATGATCCCACTACTTTTCTTTTTCAGGACGAAAAAGCATTAAGTTGGGGGAATGTGATCGTGTGGGATTTAATGCATGTTTTAGGCATATATATTGATGGATAGGAAGTAGTTTAAAGCACATGTGCACAAGAAAGAACCTACAAAAGTTATGCATGAAGTATTGGATTTGATTTGGACAAGAAAGAAATGGTGTGATTGACTAATATTTGATATGATTAACACATGTTATTATGAATCATGTCTATGTGATAATCATTCTCATACCCAAGTTTGTGTAGGTGAGATTCTATCTTGAGGCACGAAGTGATCTCTCTTTTATTGATTAAAGTAACTATTCTGTTGTTATTTAGTTTAATTGTTTTATATGTGATAATCATTCTCATACCCAAGTTTGTGTAGGTGAGATTCTACTTGAGGACGAAATGATCTATCTTTTATTAATTAAAGTAACTATTTTGTTATCTAATTTAATTGTTTTTTTTAATTGCTTTTTTAGGTCTGCTGATTTGTTGCATTACCAAATTCTACTTCACTCATTCTTACCGAACTAAGGTGATAGATAATATTCATTGGTGGCTTGTAGGCACACATACACACATAATGTTCTGGACAATAGAAGACCGTTAATGCAATAAGATTCTCACTCGAAGACTGTTAAAGCTATAGATTTTGTATCCGGTGGTAATCTTGATAACTTCCCTCGTGAGGATATTAGTGGAAAGATGAAAGGATTGGAGTGTTCGGATTGGAAGGTGATAATGGTTTATTAATAATTTATTAAAGAATAAACCATGAAATTATTCTTGACATTGTTTTCTGTTATTGTCAGATTTTTTTGGAATCTATTGAAGCAGTTTATAGATTCGTGGAAGAAGCTAATAAGCGTACTCATCCTGCTAACCGGTAACAATTTGCATTTACGAGTTTAATTGTTTTGTTGTCTATTTGAAAAAAAGAAGGTTGTTTTGTACCGAACATATGCACCAGAGAACACCTAACTTATCTCTTACACTTTGAGAGTTGGGTTTTTAGCAAGTCCTTCCGGGGCTTTGGTATTGTGAGGGCTGGAGAAGTCATTAGAGAAACGTGATGACTCTAGGCCAAAAATGCTCTCTGGTGTTTTTGGAGGTGGTATGCCAACCGTGTTAGGCTCCAGTTTCACAACTAGAGTCACTTATCTAGTTGTGAAAACTTGCCCCATCGTCTGTAGGTTTGTTTCTTTTATCATTTCTTCAACTAACATGTGTTGCTACAACTATTTAGTATTATTCTCAACTAGATTTTTTTTTTTTTTTTTTTTTCCTATCCTAATGTTAGTTTTCTATCATAGTATTTTAACCTGCTGCTAATAATGTAGGCCCTTCAAAGATGGTGGTTGTTAAGAAAGCAGATGAATCAGTTAAACCAAAAAAAGTTAAACTTGAAGATGTTGAGCTGATTTCCTTGCGCCAAACACACATATATGCATATATAATCAAACCTTTCTCCTATATTGGTCTTATCTCATCACTATGCTTTTATTTCCGAACTTATTAGACATTGACTGCTGCAAGAACATTGACAGCAGGTGACCTGGTGGCCAAACACATTGGGCCGATTCGTCGACCAATAGCCCAATGCGTGCTACACATTCTCACATGCCCAATTGAAGGTGAGTAGACATTGGCTGCTGCAAGAACGGGGACACCAACTGACCTGGTGGTCAAACACATTGGGGCGATTCGACTTCCAATAACCCACCCAATTCCTGCTACACATTCTCACATGCCCAATTGAAGATGAATTTATTATCATTTCTTCAATTGACACGTGCTGTGACAACTATATAGTATTGCCCTCAACTTAATTTTTTTCCTGAAGTTATTTATTCCAAGGTGTTGCTAGTAGTGGGAAGGACATCAGCAATCATGATTAGCGTGAAGACTCCTAAACCTACTACTGTGAGTATCACCAATATTCTGTCTCATTGTTTTTGTTTTATGTTTGAAATATATTAATCCCTATTCTTAGTGTTGAATTGTTGATATAGTTTTCTCTTATCACTATTTAAACCTGGTGCTAATAAGGTAGGTCTAGCAAAGACGGTTGTTGTCAAGAAAGCAGATGAACCAGGTCAAACCGGAATAGTTGAACTTAAAGATCTTGAGGTGAGTTTCTTGCACCACACACACACACGCATACTCACATATATAAATAAATATTTCTTCTTAATAGTAGTTTTCTCTCATCATTATTCTGTTTTTGTTTGACATTGGCTGCTGCAAGAATGTTGACACCCATTGACTAGGTGCCCAAACACATTAAGGCGATTAGACGAAGAATAACCCATTACACTTGCCCAATCGAAGTGTTTGTGCAGCTGTTGCGTGCACGGTCATCGTTCGGGTCTTGACACAACGCACTTATGCTAGAAATGTTAGGCGTTCTCTTGACAGACTTTAAAAAGGGATTCGTTTTTGTTTGTGCTTTTCTAAATGGAATACATCTTATCATGAGGGGTTTAGTTTGCTGATGCTTGATTTTTCATTGTGCGCAGGTCATCATTGGAGTCTAGACCCACAATACTCGAAGTTGTTGACTTTTATTCTCGTCAGCCTTCAAAAGGGAGTGTTTCTTGTTTGTTTTTGCTTTTCTAAATTAGAATTCATCATGTCATTATAGGTTTTGTTTACTAATATCTCATTTAAATTTGTATGCACGCCTATCTTTGGAGTCTAGACCCACAACACTTGAAAGATAACTTTTTGGTAAGTTTTAGTTTCACTCATTCCCCAACATTGCACCTAGATCTCCCTCTCTCTTCTATTTTCAAATTGGGTTCTTTTTGGTCTTCCTTACACAAACAAACACACACTAGAAGTTATAGAAATTTGTTTTGATCGTATAATCGTTCATTTATTAGTTTTTAAAATGTTCAGAGATGATAAGCTGTTAAAGGAGGCCAAGAATTTGCCATGGGAGGATTTATTGTTACACTAGAACATTGGCATGTACCCAACATTGATGTTGGAAGGTTTATTCACTTTATTAACAACAGTTCACATATGAAGCTGTAATATTGTCCGAAAAGGCGAAAAGTTGTCTCAACGTTAAATAAACAACTTTTTGTTGTTTGTCTCTCTTTTCACAGAAACCGTTGGAGATGGTCGATAGCATGATCTTGTGGCAGGTCACCGACGATTCTCATGCTTTTGCCGACTAGAGAATTAGCAAACCAGGTACTTGTTTAACTTGATGTGTCCTTTCTTGAGTTTCTGTAACATATTTTCGGTTGATACTCTTTGAAAATAAACCTTAACCCTTTATATTGTTAGTGTAAAGAGGTTTTACATCATCTTTTTAATATTACAATCAACTCATTATGTGTGTAGCATCATTGATTTGAAATTATTGTTTCGAAACCTGCTTTATTTTGCCACTATTTGTTGACATGTTTATATTGTTTCATGTTTAGGGTTCTGGTCTGTTCCTCTAATTTTCTTTATCTGTTTATGTAAGTTCCTTGATTGATTGAATGTTCTATGAATATTTTTGTTTTTAGAATATTGGGATAGAAATCAAATGTTAACTTATGCTTGTTTGAAACTGGCTTATGATTCAGCTTATGGGTTGGCGTAATTGCACCATGATTGTAGTCCCAACATTGTACACGCAGGTGTAAATCAAAATATATTCTTCAGCTCATGGGTCGGCTTATTTACACGACATTGTTCACACAGGTGTAAATCAGAATTCATTCTTCATGATGAAGATCTTAGCCTTGTGCTTCTGGTATTAATTTTGCTAAGCTTTTTGTAGGTGAGGAAGTTTATGTGACCACTGTTATTGCTTGCTTACAAATGAGGATTTTCATACCTGACAAATGGGGCTGGTAACACTCACGCATCGCTATTTTTCTAAGTGGATCAGGTAACACCGTCATTTTCCCTCTAAACTTAATCAGTGGCACAATGATATTGTTCGATGGGAGTTTAGTAATCCTATACCATTTGTCTAGGTGCTATACTCAATCACATGATTTGAAAATTTTGATTAGTCAATTTTGTGCTTGCATTTTTAATCTTATTTGAATCTGGTTTTAATAATAGTTGAATTGCTAAACCTCGCATCATTGTAGGAGACGTGAAGGGTTGAAGCTAAATGTTCTTGGGTGTTTATCGAAGCCTTGAAGAGACGAAGGTAATTAGCCTAATCTAAAACTTGTGCTCTAATTATTATTTGCTTGAATTTTGCCTTATTTCTTGATTTTTGCTATATGTTTGATTGTATAATTACTTAAGAGAAAAGGGAAAATGTCAAAGAATAGTAACCAAGTTTCAAAAGTGTTCTAAACTGATTACTCATACATATTTTTCTTAAATTGAACTACTAAACCATCAAATCGAGTCTTCATCGAATTTTCTTAAGTCAAGAAAGTAATGGAGGAGAAGATGTGAGGGTTGGAATTTTTAATATATGAAATTATATAAAAAATAAAAAATCATGTTAATTATATTAAAAAAATAAAAAAAATGTATCTTAAATTCTCGTCACGTACCACATCAGAATCACAAAGAAGAAAAAATTATTTTTCTAACTGAAACAAAAAGAAAAACATGCTAAAACATCTTAAGACTTATAATTTAAATAAAATATGAAAGTTGAGTGAACTAATTGAAACACTTTTTAAACTTGAGTTACCTAATTGGAACATTTTTGAAAGTTGGTTACTAAAGGATGCTATAACATAAAGCCTAAATTTTAAAGGATATAAATCCCAACTCTTGAGACCCGTAAGCATGAAAGTCATAAAGTGTGATGCCTGTAAATGTGTCTCTAAAGAATGAAGTATAAAGCCCTAAGAGACCTAAAAGGCTAATAGGCAGGGCGTGACTGTAGGTTTAATAATCATGTTTGTGCTATTAAATGATTCTTAATTTTAAAAAATGGTTCAATTCATAAAAAATCAGACTTATTCCCACAATCACAATCATTCAAATTCAAATATTATAAAATTCCAAATTTTCCCCTTATAATCACAGAGTATATTGTAAATAACCAATTTAATAACTAATTTGTATTCCTTTTGATCTAGATGATGATGATGTTCATACTTGATATTTTTAGAATCATACTTTCCCAAAATTTCACTTTTTAATTATTACTTGATAAGATATTTGAATTAATTAAGTTCTAGTACAGTTTACACGTGTAACTTAAGTTTTAAAGGAACTTTTAGGTTGTTTGTAGCTTTGGTGTCATGGTTTTCATGTTGATGGTTTAGGGAACATGTTTGATCATCTAGAACATCCCAAATATATAGTCTAGTATGTTACGGGATTCAAAGGTCGATCAAATGTATGAATGATTATGGTTAGCATAAGAACTTTAGGTGAGGTTGTATATGATGGTTACCTTGCTTAGGGGATTAGTTTGATCCTGGAACAACTTTAGCCATATAGAATGAATTTTTTGGGTTGGGGGATTATGTTCTAAAAATACATTTTTAGTAACTTTTGATCACTTTGACATGTCTTCTTTTTTAAATAATCTTTAAATTTTGTTTTTTTTCATTTGATATAAAAAGGTAATCTGAGTTGTTCCAATGGCCTCTACACATCCTCTTTATACCCAATTGAAGGTGAGTTTTTATCGTTGTCAAAAAATGTTGTTTTTATCAAAATACTTAGGACTTTTCTAGAATTTTTGTGTTCAAACAATATATTGTTTCACTAACATACCATTTTTATACATATAAAATGATTTTGGAGGTTTTATGATTTAAAAGGACGATCCCAGGTAAGCTAAACAAACAGCTTAAAAGATAGCGTATCTGTATATCTAATAGGTCAAACGGGTAAGCTATATAAATATGTTAAAAGATAACGGCCCGGGCGTTCAAACGGAGGTGAAGTGAACAAAAGTGCTTTTCATAAAACCTTCTACTTCTTAAATTCAAAAATGGATTGATATTGAAATAATATATTTTTCATCATATATCTTTGTAAAATGTCCCTTGGCCTGGGTAAACATGAATCGTGTGGTCCATGTGTCAATAAACATCATAATTACTTATGATGTTATAGGATATTGAAATAATATATTTTTAATCATATATATTTGATGTTTATGCTTTTATGTATGGAGGCCTTTTCAATGCTTGAGAGGTTTATAAGATTAGTGTGTGTTTGATTAAGGTAGTTGATAAGACACTAGAAACTTCAAATTGAACACACTGAAAACAAGGACGATAGTCGGCCCTGTTTGAGAGGGGCTAGTCTCCGATTACAAGGACATACCAATACTGATCACATAAACTTCCTTGCCTAAACAATGAACATTGGGTTAGGGAGGGCTGGACCTCACCAATTCTCTTTGCACACGTATCACTTCTTTCTCTTCGGAGAAACGACTTGTCCTCAAGTCAAAGAGAAGGTAGCACTAACGAGGGTGACTTCCAGCTGGAACTTTTCTAAAGGGGCTCACTGTGTGGATGCTAGAATGTTGCTGAGTTTTGTGTACCCGTTGCACACCCTGCAGCTTATAGTCTTGACCCGCGACAGTGGACTCTTAAGGACATCGTGCTCTAGTTAGCTTTGACTGTGTTTAGTGTAGCCAACCACTGAATGCCTAGGACCACATCGGCTCCCCCAAGAGAGAATGGATAGAAGTCTTGGATGAGATGAAGATTCATTCTCACAGGTAACCAAAGTGGACAGTGGAATGTGATGACTCATTTCATTTCTTTACTCATTTCATTTTATTCCTTCGTCCATTGCATTACCCCACCCCAAATAGACCCTAAATGCATATGCTATTCTCCGGTAAATAAACCAATGTTCTCAGAACCAGATTTGATAGCGAATTGGTTATTTTACTTGTCGAATGGTTCCTCATCCTTATAATTACACTAAAATTTACTATCTTTTCTTTCTTATTTTCATAAAATATTAAAGTATTTAAGAGGGTGAAATGTTAGGATTCAGTCAGGTGAAATTGAATTAGAAAAGTGAATAAGGTGAAATTGAATTAGGGAAGCGGATTCAAAATGATGTTGTTGTTGATATAAATGCAGTGACTAACAGTTTTGACGGTGGCTGTAACATTCTGCCTCTCGTACCACCAATATTGTTCGCTTCGCTCAAAAGGAGCTTACGGATTTGCTTTTGGTTGCCCAGGTGAAAACTTCTCACGGGTCGCCCATCCCTGGATTGCTGCCATCTGAGCACGGTTAACTATAGAGTTATCCTCTCATCCACAACCAATACGTCTAAAACACGCTGGTGATATCAGAGGTAAGACATTACATATGAACCCAGTATCTCTTCTCTTCAGGACTGATGTGGGATTTAGCTAGGGTGTCACAATCACCCTCCTTTTGCACTAATTGTCCTCAATGAGCCCGAGAACTCACCATCCTCGGTGAGGTTTGTCCCACCATCCCGAATGGCACAAGAGTGGCTCTAATACCGTGTGTGACAGCCCACGTAAATTGTACCAAGATATTGTTCGTTTTGCCCCCGATAGGCTGCCCATCCGGATATCATTTTGTTTTCACCCGACGAGTTGCTCGCCAAAGCAAAACGCATCTTGGTAGAGAAGGTTTCCGCCCCTATATAAGGAAGGTTTCGTTCTCTCCCTTAATCGATGTGGGACTTACATCTGCATGTGTAACCGCCCAAGTAAATCGTACCAAGATATTGTTCGTTTTGCCTCGATGGGTTGCCCATCCAGAGACTCACGGTTTTGTTTTCACCTGACGAGTTGCTCGCTCAGGCAAAACAGGTCTTCGTAGAGAAGGTTTCCACCCCTTTATAAGGATGGTTTTATTCTCCCCCTCGATAAACGTGGGACTTACATCTCTCATCCATAGTCAATACGCCCTAAAACGCGTTGGTGATATTAAAAGTCATTCATTATTTATGAACCAATCATCTCTCTTGTTTACGATCGATGTTGGATTTACTTAGGGTGTCACAGTGTCTGTGACAACCGGCCCCTCATACCACTAATATTGTCTGTTTTGCCAACGAGTAACTCACGGATTTACTTTTGGTTGTCTGCGTGAAAACTTCTCAGGGAGGTCACCCATCTCTAGATTGCTTTCACCTGAGCACGTTTAACTGTAGAGTTCTCATCTCATTCATAACCAATATGCCCAAAACACGGTAGTGATATTAGTGGCAGGACATTGCTTATGAACAAGAAATCTCCCTTGTGTATGGTCGATGTGAGATTTGCCTACTGTGTTACAATTAACCCCCACTTTGGACTCGTTGTCCTTGATGAGCTTTGCCACACCATCCTATCCATGAATATGGGATTTGACTAAGGTATCCCTCTGAACATCATATCCTCGAGGACTCACCATCCTTGATGAGGTTTGCCGCACCATCTCGAACGGTATAGAAGTGACTCAAATACCATTTGTAACAACCGGCCTCTCATACCACCAATATTATCCGATTTGCCCACGAGGAGCTTATGGATTTGGTTTTGATTTGATATCTATAATGCAACATTTAAGGGGTGGGGTGTTACATTGGCGAAAGTCATGTGAGGGGAACGTGGGTTGATGGGGCTGGGTTTTAATAGTTTAGTTTTATTCCAACACCCTAACTTTTAATGAATCTAAATTTATCTATCTATACTAATAAAAAAAGATTTTTGAAAGTCACATGGCACAATTCCAGGCCTTCTAAATTTTATTTTCCTGCTTTTCTCTCGTAATAAATATCACATTAACTATTAATGATATTATTTAATTTTTTTTCATATCAATTTTTTTATTAAACTAAAATAAGATCTTTTTACAAATGCAATTTCTAAAGAAATAACTTTTTATAAAATAAGAAATATTTTTAAAAAAAATATCAAACTTTATAAAAACACAATATATTTTAAAACCTGTGTTTTCTAAAAATTCTTATGAAACAAAAATAATTAAAATTCAAAGTTTAAACAAATTATTAAAAATGACACTTAAAATTAGTTTGTTTTAAAATAGTTTGTTTAAAAACCAACTTTTTCTTAGAAAAAAAAATTAACAAAAGTTTAAAAAGTGATATTTTCTTTTGATCACTTGTACGTAATATCAATCATATCTTAAATCATATCTTATATCAAAATATCGTTTTATAACTCATTAATTTTTATTAATAACTATTTAATATTTTATTTATTCACCCCGTGTAATACACGGGGTATTAGCCTAGTGTTAAATACAAGAGCATTTATGTCTTGTATGGACACATAAATACTAGCAAATTGGTTTTCCAAGTTTTGAATATATTATCAAATTGAATTGCTAAAGTTGAACATCAATTATTAAATTCATTTTATTTGTTATGCATGGATTTCTTTTGCACACATGAGTGTGATACCTACAAAATTGATAAGGGACATAATTTTTCTAATTAGGTATGAAAATAAAATTAGCCATTCTCGTCTTAAACCTATCCCATTACCATCTTTAGTTACTTTAGAGATGAACGTGTCTTTTCGAATATTAAAAAAAAAAAACATTTGTTTATTTTCATAATCATTTTTATATTTCTAAAATATCTTTATTTAGAAAGTTTATAAACTCAACTTTCTTATTTAAAAAAAATCATTTTTTACTATTTAAAAAACATTTTTTCAAACTAGTTTTTAAACTTTTTTGAAATAAAATTTAGTTTTTCGAATAGTTACTTTTAATTCACAAAACAAACGCACTAAGTTTCGGTCACAAAAAAATGGCGGTTTTTTTAATCCAAAAAATATATGTGATATTTACATTGCTTTCAAACCAGTTTATTATTTTCATTTTTTGTATTTCTGTTTATTTTTTTTTTGTCATGGAATTGATTTATTAAACTGATTTTTTAATTTTGATTTATTATAGTTGTGTGATACTAATTTAATATTTTTAATTAAATTATGTGTAAAAACAAAAGATACAAATGTTAAAAAAAACAAAAATTTAGGGGTAAAAGTGAAATAAAGATCGGAGATACAATCCCACTTATATATCGCTCGTTAGCTATATTATATTTATTTTTTATTTTTCTTTTTAAATTATGGCGATACAAACCATCCATGTATCGCTGACTCAGCGAGATACGGGCGAGAAGTACATGCTCATGTATCGCTAGTCAACGATATTGAGACACGTGGGTCCTCCGGTTGGTGGAATAACCATCCTTGATGAGGTTTGCCCCACCATCCGAACGTTTCATGAGTGGCTCTTATACCATTTGTAACAATCGGCACTCATACAACTAATATTGTCCGATTTGCTCAAGAGGAGTTTATGGATTTGGTTTTTGATTTGATATCTGTGATAGTGAGTCCCTACGGGGTGGGGTGTTACAATGGCGGCAGTTGTGTTAGGGGAACGTGGGTGTATGGGGCTGGGTTTTAATAGGTTAGTTTTAGAATAGTTACACAAATGGTTCCTGGGATAAAATATAGTTAATTACATAAATGGTCCTTGTAGTTATTGTATGTTACTCATTTTATCTTATTTTAATAAAAAAACCAACGAAATGGAAATTAGTGTTGATACCCTAACTTGTTAAAAGAAGAAGTTAATACCCAAACTTATGATTCACGCTAAACTATAAGGACTATTTGTGTACTTAACTCCATAACCTATAATTGCAATTGGCTACAAGATAAAACTTACTCATGTAACCATACTAGGTAAAACAAAGATAATTGAGCAAAAATATTAGAGATGCTATTATTTTAGATGTAAGAAAGTCGACAACGAATAATCATACTAGTAAATCACACTTACAACCAGTGTTGTAAAAATCTCTAGGCGCTAGTCGGTCGGTGGGGTACCGACTAGCGACTAATCGGGAGTAATCGGGATTAACTGAGATTAATCGGATTGGATTTTTTATATATAATTTTTAGTTTTATATATAAATACATATTATCATAGGTAAATTTAATAAAAAAGTTCAGTTTTATATATAAATACACATACTTCGTCGGAATGTTCAAGTTTATACACAAACTTATGATTCAAGCTAAACTACAAGGTCTATTTGTGTACTTTAATCTATAATTGCAATTGCCTACGAGTTAAAACTTACTCACGTAACCATACTAAGTAAAAAAAGATAATTGAGCAAAAATATTAGAGATACTATTATTTTAGATGAAAGAGAGTCAGCAACGAATAATCATGCTAGTAAATCTCACTTACAACCGGTGTTGTAAAAATCGCTAGGCGCTAGTCGGGCGGTGGTGTACCGACTAGCGACTAATCGGGATTAACCGGGATTAATGGGATTGAATTTTTATATATAATTTTTAGTTTTATATATAAATACACATTTTCATATGTAAATTTAATAAAAAAAAGTTCAGTCTTATATATAAATACACATACTTGGTTGGAATTCTCAAGTTTAAGTCGGAATTTACAATTTTCGGCCGGATTATCTACACCAACATTTTGGAATGGGTGGCTGCACCAGCTATCCCTGCCTAACTTCGTTAATGTTCTAACTTGACCTTGTAAATCCTTGGAATGGCTCTACGTCAATTTGATATAGGAATAAGATGGTGCATGGCTCGTAGTGAAATGAAAATAAGAATCGAGTTGGCCCTATTAGCTTGAATAAATTGATTTTAACTAGGGATGCTTTACTATGAATCTTGATGAAATTTAACTAGGCCCCATTAGCTTGAATAGATTGATTTTAACTAGGGATGTTTTACTGTGAATCTTGATGAATTTGAATACATTTGATTATTCAGCCAAGTCAATGAAACAAGTGATATACGTATAAAATGTCCCATGGTGTTGGCTCGAGATAAATAAGAATCAAGTGGTCGGAAAAAGAAAAATAAGATAGAGAATTATATATGTACTTTATAGCAATAACGTTGAAGAATGCGCTGGTGAAGGTACCGCTTGAAAGTCTACGCTTGTAATTACTTGTGATTTTCTAGGTGCTAATTGTGCCATCACCTTGTTATCGACTTGTTAGCAGGAAGTTTACCATTTGACAGAGGCACCATCCAAACTACTTACACCAATTGAAAAAGTTGGTGGTCAAAATATAAAAACATAAACTAATAATTGATAGAAGTTTTAGTTCAATCAAGTTTGGAAGTTTGTGAAACTAGATTTTAACACAACCACGTTTTTTGTTTGAGCTTAGAAGTCAACCATGCATCAGTTAACATAGGAAGTCAATTTTTGTGTTTTTAATTTATATGTTTTATTCTATATCAAAGCTAGAGAAGCTGGTCATGGAGACATCATACTTCACGTTTCACAACATCGTTGGATCACCATCTTCTTGAATCAAATTTGCAGACGTATTTTTATTCTATTTTAGACACTTTTGTCGCATAACATGACATTCATGTTCATATTAACTTCAAGGTACCAACCTACAAACACGACCTCTTTACACCCTTTGAAAATCATTACCATCTTTGCCCTCAAAATGTGGAATGAAAATCATTACCACTTTACCGCTCAAAATTTAAAAGTCACACCCACAGCAATCCACTCCCACTCCCATCCATCGGCTCCCGTAGCTTCTTCGTCCCTTGTGTCGACCATCTTTGCTCCTCGCTGGATTTGCTCCGACGACCTCCACTCATTGGATTTGCGATGCAACCTGCACTCAACAAGCACCGGCCACCTGCAATCCCCTAATTCAACTCCTGACTTGCAGGTCGATTGGCTTCAAATCACTTCATCAAACCATGCTGACCTCTAAGATGCTACAATGTGTTTCAATAAATACCTCTATCATTCCACCTCCATATAATAATTAATGGGGTTATGTAGAAGATAGTGGAGTTCATATTCTTTTATCGAATGTTTATGCATCGGTTAACCAATGGGGTTATGTGGAAAATTTAAGGAAGAAGATGATAGATGAGAAGGTGAAAAGGGATCCTGGTGGAGTGGTTGCAGTTTGGTTGAAGTGGTTTCCCCAAAATCTTTAGAAATGTAAATATTTTTATAATAATTAAATTTAAAAAGTTAAAAAATAAGTTTACATTAAGATTTAAAAAAATGAATAAAGAAAAAAAACAATACATCAAATGTGAATTTTTTATTGAATTCAATGGTAACAATTACGTTCTATGATGATTTGTATTTTTTTTTTATAGTTATTCATCATTCAGACATCTAATCAAATCGATATATTTCGTTCGGCACAAAATAGTTTAGAGGGGTGAAATAGTCATTTTGCACGGTTATTTAGAGATTCAACTAAACAAACTTACTCTTTCAGAGTCTTTTAACCGGTCAGATTTCTTACCGTTTAACGTTGCTGGTTCAGACTTTATCAAACAGCCTCTTAGAAGTTTGTAAGTGGGTTTGAAACACAATTGTTAAATTACTAGAACCCAAGCGAGCTTGTAATTGGCATACAAAAGTTAGAAATCACTAATATGGTGACTAGTTAGAACACAAAGTCTAGATTTGCGATAAATTATGTTATAAACACTAACCATTTATGGAAAATTAATTATAACTAGGTTAGACATGATTTTGGTGAAGACGCAAGTTTGTTTTTAAAATACGATTCTTAATGTAATTTAGATTTTGATAAGAAAGGAGGTATATTGATCGATTAATTTGCCAAACATGATATTAATATCTCAATTCTCATTACTTTCATGTGTTTTCCATCTATATAAATTGTTATGAATGCTTTCTACTTGTTAAATAAAGTTTTTTATTTAATAAAATAGTTATAATAGACATTTTCAAAGTAGTTATTTGAGCTACATGATTTTCAGATATATTCTAGAAAGAAGTGTGATATTCAAAAATTAGCTTCCCTTAAATATGTGGTTAGCTTTGCCAACACTAGTACAATCATGGATTTTTTTCTTAAAATAGGTTATTTTCAAAATGTTAAGTGGTTTTGGGTTAATTTTTTGATGTAGTGTAATTTTAGGTGTTCCGCTAGTGGAGATAACGGAACTAGCTGACGTGGTCCGCCTTCCTTGCAAGCCTTAACCTTTGTGATGAGTTGGCAGGTGATGTGACACTTTCGCTAGTTAAGATAGCGAAAGTAGGGTAAAAAGTTGACTTCTGTTAGTTGAGATAGCGGAAGTGCCCGGGCTCTTATGAATACTCAAACATTTGTTACTTTCTATATTAGCAAAAATACTATTTTGTAGGAATCATAAACCGGTGTTTTGGATCACATAATGGTATTTAATCATACAAAAAAAATATTTATATAACATTATATATTATGGTAGCTTTGTGATTCAAGATATAAATATGGTGATTGCACATATTTCATGCGTATAAGTATATATTATAAATTCATATTTAGTGATTCATAATTCTATTGATTTATTAAAAGTACACGCGTGAGTGGAATGGTTATTCTCCAAAACTCCCTTTAATATACTAGAAATAGTAGTAGTTTGTTATTCGCGAGAACAATCATTTGTATAATAGAAATTCTTATCGTACTCAATAGTTTATTCGAGTAAATATCTTATGTGCAAGAGATGTTTAACAATTCTACGTACGTTACTTCATCATATTTTTTTAGGCAGTTTGCCAATACCTATTCGAAGAGCGATCAAACCCGGGATTTAAGATACAGCCACACCATTTGAAACCGGATTAGCTTCAAAGATCACCGCTCAAAAGTCGCTAGCTTCTGAATTAGCAAGGAGTTTTCAGGTTACCTGAGAGAGAACCAAAAAAAAAAAAAATTAAACCCAAAGATCTCTGTCTTTCATTCCAAACAATCATGAGTACATAAGAAGACAACTACCTCACGTCCCTAACCCTTAAGGAATTTGAAAAACTAACTGCTTCCTACTATTACAATTAAAAGATAGTGGAAATAACTAGAATATTTAAAAAAATTAAAATGAAATAACAAAATAAAAATAACAACTTGGAATAAAGTGGACGTGGAGTGCATGAGGTTGCATGGTTGTGTATTAACCACTTCCATAAACGCTCACATCCATACAAATCCTTGTTAACTGTGGAGCTGCTTCGTTTGTCGTCAAACCGGAAACGGGTGACCCGACTGCAACGTCTTTGAACTCAACTTTGCATTTGAATTTCGAGCTGAATGTTTATCATCCTCTCCACCTTCAAAAAAGTTTGTCCTCTTGAAAGACTAGCTTGATATTCAAGTTAGCTAACACATGCAGGTCCGGGGGTACTAGCTTGATATTCAAAGTTAGCCTCTTCAAGCCCAAGTAATTTGAAGCCTTCGGAAAGCCCGAGCTCATGTAAGTCTGTATTGAGCGTGGTAAGGATAGTCAAAGTGCGGTATTCATTAGTATTCGTGATGAGCATAAGTGGTAACGTTATCTTCTTATCCTCCTTAGTGAACGAATACGTGTTCCTGTACCCGTCATGTACTACCTTCCTCTCAAACAACGATGGTCGGCCCAATAAAATGTGACAAGCATCCATAGGTATAATGTCACACCAAACTTCATCATCATACGTCATACCAATACTAAATGAAAGTAAAACTCGATGAGAGACATGGAGGCCTAAAGCCCAATTGTGGAGCCATCCTATGAGGCCCAAGTAAGCCGAATGATACCTTATGGCATATCGAGAGACGTTGTGTGTTAACTGACAAGACAGTTAAGGTACCTATCGCTGCTAAGACCTTGCGACAAGGCTTGAGTGGACGCCTTCATATGCTAGTTGTTTTGTCGTGGAATACCTTGTAACTGTGAGAATCGGTATGAAAGACAGAGAGAGTACTTATAGACCAAGGTTTTTGAACTGTAATATCATTAATGCGCGTACGGAACTAAACAAACAGAATGTGCATCATCGGACAGTGTTAGGCATGCTTGCTAGTTCTACATTATGTGTTTGTCAATATGTTGCGTAGGTTATGTCATATGGTTTGAACACATAACTTCTTTAATGTTTTATCATGGCATTTAGCGTGACACCCGTACTAACCATCATTTCAACACGCTCCAAATACCTGTTGCTTCGTACAGGAGCAGGCCTTGATGATATGTGCATGTTCCCAACACCTCCTCACTTCGATCTACACCGGCTAGATCACGCGATGGACCCATGTATCAACAAAACTGAAGAACTAGAAAATGATTCAACTAAAGTTGGTAATATTAAGTTATCAACAAGGCAATAATGGTGATAGTTTTACAATAACAAAACAGGTAATTTTCATCCTATATCTTCATATTGGTGAGTAAAACCACCACTACATATAGGTGTATTGCTCTCATTTCACTCTCAAACATACCTAATTTCAACCAAAACGATAATAATCTACTCGGACCAAAACTTCACAAATGCGGTGATGAAAGACCGTATGAATTTCACGAGTTGGTGAGCATCCCGGCCACTAGATTTCTCTGATGCTGCTTTCCATGACTTGCTGCTTGAATAAACAAGTTAATCATAAGACCTATATCAGAAGCAGCACAAGGAAAGAAAAACATACGCTTCACTCTTAGTAAAGATCACACTATTTAGAGGTTGTAGTTTCAACCCGTTTACTCAGGAATGAGTCAATCTTACGAATGGGTCATTCGGGTTTGTTTAATATTTTAACGTATCAAGGAAAGAAAAACATACGCTTCACTCTATCATTGTGTGCCTTGTTTGATGAATTGAAGTTTAGAGAAACTCTCTTGAAGATAATGTGGGCATGAATTTTAATTTGAGCCACTCTTTCATCTTACTCCGAGATCGTTCTTTATCCTTTCCCTACTTCTCACTGGAACTTTGCCCACCATGTGGAGGCATACTTCATTAGTTTTAATGCCATAATCTTGACCTTCCTCTCCTCTAGTGTTTGTTTGTGATCGAAGACCCGTTCACATGTTTGGAGCTCCTGCGCCGCGGTGTTAGCAACCATCATAGACGTTTCCGGCACCATGATCTTCCTCTCATTACTCCGGTGCACCACCACTTCCTCCGCCGGAGATCAAGATTCAAGTTCTGCAGAAGTACCACCACCATCACCATTACCATCACCATCACCGCCACCATCGCGCGCGGCGTTCTTGTTTGTCATCCGTGAAGAAATATGGAAGGATGAAAAAGAAAGTGAGGTTTGCGAGAGTGTGTAGGATTCCGTGACCAGAGAACGTCGGGGGAAGTTGAATTTGTTCTAATTGTGGAATCGACACGATGGAATTCAACGGGGCAAGAAATCTGCTTGTGGAGTTTTCACGTTGATGTTCTATGTTGATTGAAGTATATTTGTTTATGAGTTGTGTGATCCAATGTTTAAATGATTATTATTAGTATGAGTTGAAATGTTGAATAGTAGGATGAAACGAGAGGTTTTAGTTAAGAAAATTACTTTGTTGAATGCTTGGAGCACTAGCAATGCACTAGTGATCATCAAAGATTTATCTTCTATCTCTTCTTACATCACAGTCATTACGTCTTTCTTCACGATCAGACGGCAAAAAAGGACTCCCGCCTTGGGGAGGTGGAGGCGTATTTTAACCTCTCATGCCTCCTAAGAGCCGGCTAGACGATGAACAAGTGCATATACATCCATTCCGGATGGTCTTAAGACATTCAGTTTGAATACTTTTTTAAGTTTTTTTTTTCCAATGAAATATTGTTATATATGGTTACTTGTTTTCTACCGTTTGTTACATGGTTGGATAAAAATATTTACTATAACTAAACATGTAAAGTCGGTGGCATATGAAACCTACCCCAACCCATCATCAAAAAAATATTTATATTGAAACTAAAATATACATTCTTTATACTAAATTCATATTCGTATATAGTATTAGTTTATTTTAATTTTTTCCTATTACTTACGGAAAAAAAGGTAAATTGCTCGGTTGATCCCTGTGATTTTAACAAAACTTTAAATTTAGTTTATATTCTTTAAAAGCTGCGTATATGTTCCCTAATTTGCAATTACCTTTATTTTTATTTCAACATCCTAGCTTTTTATAAATCCAAATGTTAAATACAAGGGTATTTATGTCTTGTATGGACACATAAATATTATCAAATTGGTTTTCCAAGTTTTGAATATATTATAAAATTGAATTGTTTAAGTTGAACACCAATTATTAAATTCATTTTATTGGTTATGTATGGATTTCTTTTACACACATGAGTGTGTGATACCTACAAAATCGATAAGGTTCATACTTTTTCTAATTATATATGAAAATAAAATTACCCATACTCGTCTTAAACCCATCTCATTACCATCTCTAGTTACTTTAAAAATAAAAAGTGATATTACATTTTTATACACAACGCAAAAAAATTAAATAAACTTTTTATTATATTTGGATATTATTTTGTTACACGTTAAAGTTACCCAAAAGGCCTATTTGCATGAATGTTTTAAAATCATAAAATCAACAACATTCGATATCGGGATTTCCAAATCATGTTAAGAGATTCTAATCATTTCTATATTTCTACATATAAATGAGAGTAAATTATAAATTTTATCCTTTAAGTATGTTTAAAATTATAAATCTTGTCCTTAAACTTTGATAAGTACACTAAGCATGCTTTCTGTTTTTTCTACTAACAAAAGTTAACTTTTTCAGTTAATTTTTGTAAAATACCATTTTGCCCTTAGCCCTTAAATGACGAAATCTGTAATTTTCACTAATCTTTTATTTTTTTTTCTTTTTGTTTTTGTTTTATTAACTTTACTTTTCTTTATTATTTCTCTTTTCTAATCACTTTTATTTTTATAAACTTATTTTTGTTAAATGATCACTCTACCCTTAACCCTTAAAATGACGAAATGTGTTATTATTAATTTTTTATATTCTTTCTTTATTTTTTCTTATTTTATTTTCTTTACTTTTATTTTTTTATCCACTTTCGTTTAAAAAATCATCATAAATATTCGTAATAATTTAGTTTTAAATTTTTATAAAATGTAATTTCATTTATATATTTAAAAAAAAAAAACATTTTCACTTGTTCATTTTGTTCTTTACATTTCTAATAAAACCAATAGAAATTAAACAACTTGGTTGTTAACTTTTCTGGTACAAGAGTTTATAGTCATTTCAAAATATTGGTTTAAGGTTTATATTCAAAACCGATCGTAGAAAGTAAGATTTTGGTTTATGATATGAATTTTAAATTTTTCGTATTCAATCAAACAGTTTGCTTTTAAATATAAATATAGTGTGATAGCTCGTAACATTAATTTAAAATAAAATATACTAAAAGGTTTCTAAATAACTACTCTGCGTCTTTAAATAAACAAATCATTCAAATTTTCTTTAATTAAATGTACTTTTATTCAGTATTTTATTTAAACTGTTAAAATGAATCACCACTTAAAATTAAAACAAAAACTGAACCAAACAATTACTAAGGGTTTTGCTTTGGTTTGGTTTTACGATTAAGCTTTTTGAACCTTTTACAGTAAAAACACTTAAATAAACCATGTGTAACACCCAAAAACTTGGTCAAATAAAAAGAAAAGAAAGTATTTTGAGGAAAATTAAAAGAAGGCAAAGATGAGGGGTGCAATGTGTAAATGGTACACCAAAGTCAAAAATGCACTTTATATGGGCATGGCCGCCCATAACATTCTGTTGTTACTATTGTTCGACCGAAAAGAAGAAGAAAGGAAGCTGCATACCAGCTCTCTCGGTTCCAAGAAGGAAATAGAACTGAAATCTTCAAGGTTAGTGTGTTTACATGTTAATTGGTTCGGTTTCTTTGTGGTTTCACCCTTAGAAACCGATTATTAAGTGTTTTTGGTGTTTTGGTGTTTGTTTGTGCTTGTTTTAGGTGTTTGAACTCGTGTACAAGCAGGTTCGGAGGAGTTTTGCTTGTTTGCTACACTAGGTGGGTTCTAGACCCCGGTTTCTATGTGTTTTAAACTGTTTTGGGCTGAAAATGCATGATTAAAATGTTTTACAACTGGTTTATTTATACTCGTATGTCGTGTATGCTTATGCTTATGTTTATGCTTGTTTATGTGTTGTGGTTGCTTAGAATGTTAAGTTTCTGCTTAGACAGGTGCAAATGCAGGTTTGGGATGGTTTTGATTCTGAAAAATGCACAACAGGTGGTCATGCGCCCAAACAGGGCCCATACGCCTAGGATTATAGCATGAAAATGCCTAAGTTCAGGCCATGCGCCCAAACAGGGCCCATGCGCCTGGAAATTGCCTTAGAAATTCCTAAGTGGGGATTCATGCGCCCCAATAGTGCCCAAGCGCCCGAGGTTTTTGCCTGAAATTGCTAAGTGTAGACTCATGCGCCTAAACAGTGTCATGCGCCCAACCCTTTGTTCAGGCACCTAAGTGCTAGTCCATGCGCCCTGAATGTAAGCTTAAATGCCTAAGTGTGGAGTCCATACGCCTGAATAATGTTAATGCGCCTAAGCAGGGCTCATGCGCTTGCATAGTGCCCATGTGCCTAAACACTTAGAAATTTTTCTGGAATTTTGGAAAATCAGAATTTTAGGGTTTGACCCTGGTTTGACTTGATGCTATTATCTGATTATTTTATTTCTGTTTGGGTTGTTCTTGTGTTCCTATTTATTATTATATTATGTGACTTTACGTGGTGTGATTTTACCCTTATCCGTAAAGTATTATCTTTAATAAAATGAAAAGATTAATGAAAGTGGAACATAAAGAACGTAAGAAAGTCTTGCAAGCAAATTCACATGAGGTTCACAACCACTAGGTTGTTAGCTCACTGTGTGCGGTTTAGCTAACCCGTTAGATGCACACAGGGTCAATCGTTGAGATTGAGGGGACCATTGTTGTTACCCCGGTACTGGAGTCAGCTTTGTGCACCATGGATGGGGTCTATTATTAGACTAAAAGGTGTCTAAATAACTACTCTGCGTCTCTAAATAAACAAATCATTTAAATGTTCTTTAATTAAATGTACGTTTATTCAGTGTTTTATTTAAACTGTTAAAATGAATCACCACTTAAAATTAAAACAAAAACTGAACCAAACAATTACTAATGGTTTTGCTTTGGTTTGGTTTTAAGATTAAGCTTTTTGAACATTTTACAGTAAAAACACTTAAATAGTCCATGCATTAATCAAAGCTTGATTATACGTATAGCCCAACTTAAATATTTATAACTAAGTCAAATATAAAAAGTTACATACCAAACTCAGCCCCGATCTCTAATAGATTTTTAATATAAACCGTAAGTCAAACTATTTAACATAGTTGAAAATTCTTATACCAAAAAAGTAATAAAAAACCGACGGTGAAACAAAACCGATTACTAGTTTAAATTTTATAACATAAAAAATATATATTTTAAACTCTCTAATTTGTTCTTGTACGATTAGAAAGGTGGATAGCTAATTTTTAAAAACAAAAAGATAATAAATTAAAAACCTATAAATAAAAGTATATTTTATAAAAAAGATTAAAATAATTAAGTAATAATATTTTCAGATTAGTTTATATAATAAAAAATGATTAAAAAAGAAAAAAAAGGTAAATTGCTCCGTTGATCCCTATGATTTTAACAAAACTTTAAGGTATAAGCTAGGGTTTTTGAATTCTTTTGATTAGGGTTTTACAGTGAAGAAGAAAACGAACACTAATGGAGGGATTGAAGGTATCAGAGGCCACATTGATGGTTTATTTACACCCATCAAAATCCAAAGACGTATCACAAGCCATTTTCGATGAACTCAGTTCGATGATCTTCAAGTAATTCCGATTCTTCCTTTTCAATTTCTGTTCCTCAAATTCGAAACACATTATATGCAGTTTTCAATGTTGCTTAATCGGATGCTTAAATGAAGAATTTCAGTTCGTTTTAAGCTTAATTTCATCAAATCAGTCTGTTCATCTCTCGATTTGGATCAGCTTTTTTTCATCGCCTAAGTTCACCGAATCCTGTTTTTGCAGGTACAATGAAACATTTGATGGTGTTCTACTGGCTTACAGTGTTTCTACCGAAGATTCATCCTTACTTTGGTGTGAATCTGAGAGCACAACTGTTGCTTTTTGATCCAAAACCAAACATGACGCTAGGTATGTTTTCATGATTATCAGTTATCACCATATGTAGCTATAATTGATCCTTCAATGGAGTTCTTGTGGTGCATTTTATGGCCAAAAAAGCTAATTTAGAACAGTATTTTTCAGAGGGAAAGGTGGTCAAACTTGGTCAACAGTCTAGTTGCTCTAGGGTTTTCATCAGCCACTATTATAGAAGAAGATATGCAACATAAATTCTATTACAAAGTTGTAAGTAGATCATGATTGTGTTATAGTTTACCAAATTTCCCCAGTTTTATTTGTGTTTGTGTGTCTGTTGTTTGGGGGCCTGGTACAGAGAGTACTAATGATTCCCGAGCCTCATCATCCTCAGCCCGCATTCGTGAAAAGATTAGTATCTTTCGTTCTCATCATTTTTTGTGGTTTCAATATCGTTAGGGTTTACCTCGATCGATGCAATTTACATGGAACATTCTCTTTTTCCTTGATTATTTTTGTCAGGTTTGATGAATATCCTTAGGCTTCTGTTTGGAATTCGCTTGTACAGGATGAAGCCGAGGCTGGAAGGTTTTAGTGTCTCTGGTTTTGATAACACCATCATTCATCCATCAATTGGTTGTCTCAAGTGTAAAGTTGTATCAACAGTTCATTCATTCTATAGTTTTCAGACATTTAATTAAGTCGCCCTTAAATTAATAACTCATTGTTGTTTGTCTCTCTTTTCACAGGAAACACCAGAAGACAAGGGCTGGCATGATGTGTGGTAAAGGGGTTCATTGAGTATTATATTGACACATATAAGAAGGAGAAGAGACTACTGTCATTTCCATGACCTTTAATGTAAGTAGAGGCCTGAAAACGGTTGGGTCACTTTGGGTTGTAAAACAGTCAAATGGTGGTCTCAAATCTCAAAAGTTAGCTATAAAGTATGTTGAACCTTTTACAAGTCTCCCAAAACATACATTACTCTTTGGAACTTCCAAACTGGATCATTATTTCAGTACTTTTGTTAATCATATTTGATGGGTGTTGGATTTAGATACCTATACCCATTGTGAAATCGATCTATCATTACTTTTGGGTGGTTGTGGATCCATCATACCATTTCCTGATAAGTTTTTACAATGTAACTATAGTTTATCTTGCACAATGAAGTTTTCTATGTTGGTTGACTACAATTTTTATTTTATGTGTAAAATAGTCTCCATGTAACACCTTTTCGTTAGGCATGGGAAAACTTGCAATGGGCATTTTATGCTACTAACTTCAAATTCTGTAAGGTATATAACAGGTTTCATCTTTTTTTACAAAAAGTTATGCCATGTGGTTATGTTTCAATTATGTTTGTACTTCTAGGATACAACGACGTACGTTCTCTACTATCCTCAAGAACCATGTGTGACTGCTCAAGCAACGAGGTTTGTTTCTTTTATCATTTTTTCAATTAACATGTGTTTCTAAAACTATTTAGTATTATTATTGACTTTTTATTTTTTCCCGAAGTTACGTTTTTCAAATGTGTTAGTAGTGGGAAGGACATCAATCATGCTGTAAACCTGAGGTTTGACCTTGGCACCTTTGATCTATATTCTTTTTATTATATATTTAAATTAATCAACTTCCTCTCTTTGGTCTTCACTATTTACAATTATTGCTATTTTTATACAGATTCCTCCAAAGCATTGATGTATCAAGAAATCAGGGTTGCTGAGTTGTTGTAGAAATCAGGAGGAGGTTTGCATTATAATTGTTTTACTTTAGTCTTATTTTTAGGGCTGCTGATTTTTTGTTGCATTACCAATTTGTACTTCACTTTTGCTATTATGAACCATTTATAGAGTAGTGCACATGATGAAGACGGTTCTGCATGAGCTTCTAAAGTTTCATGCGACTGCAATAAAAGGTCAGCTTTCTATGGTTCTTGCATACGTGGAACCCCAACCTACAATACTCACCTACATTGACCTTAATCTTAAGGTATTTTGATTTTTTTAGACAATCTGATTTTAAGGTATGTGTCTTAAACCCTTTTAATAATTCTGTTTTTGTTTTGAAAATTATTTGATGTTGCTGCTACAAGAATGTTGAAACCAACTGGACCTGCTGTTTCAAACACATTGGGGTGTTTCTGTTGATGGAATCAGATTGATATTATAATTAACAATAGGAGAGAAAGACAAAGGCTTGTTTATTGATGATTGCAAGATTGCATACATTTGAGATCAACAATTACAGAATAAATAGAAATCAGCATAACGGCTACATCCCTATTACTTGGATCTCAACTAACAAGACCGAGTTCACAGGTTTACTTATTCAACAAACTAACTTTAACTAAACAAAATAAAACACATGTGAAAATAGAGCTGATCTCATGCGTAGCATGAACACAGGGATCATTTTTCATTACCCTCCCTTGATCCATGCTCCTTGACTCCAAGCCGATGCCTAAAATACACGAACTTCTCACGAGTCACAGCTTTAATTAACACATCTGCAAGTTGTTCATTAGTGCCGCAATACTCCAACTTCACATAATCTTGATACACCATTTCTCTTATAAAATGATGCTTTAACTCAATGTGCTTGGATCTGCTATGCATAACTGGATTCTTACTTAAGTTAATAGCAGACTTGTTATCACAAAACATAGTTGTAGGCTCTTTCTGATCAAATCCCAGATCCTTGAGCACCCTTCTTAACCATATGGCCTGACAAGTGGCAGTAATAGATGCAATATATTCTGCCTCAGTGCTCGATAAAGCCACAGTAGACTGTTTCTTGGAGCTCCAAGTTACAGCTCCACTTCCCAGAGAAAAGACATTAGCTGATACACTTTTTCTATCATCAGCACATGATGCCCAAGTACTATCAGTAAATCCAACAAGATCAACCTTTATTCCTTTTTCATACCATATCCCAAACTTCAATGTGCCTGCTACATATCTCATGATTCTGCGGGCAGCTCCAAGGTGGATTTTTGAGGGTGATTGCATGAACCTAGCAACAACCCCGACAGCATAGGCCAAATCAGGCCTGGTATGTGTTAGGTATATCAGACCACCTACTATGCTCCTATAATTTGCTGCATTAACTTTGTCAGCACCATCTTCCAGAGTCAGTTTCTCACTAGTGTTCATAGGAGTATCTTCTATGTTACGATTTGTCATACCAAACTTTTCAAGAAGAGACTTAGCATACTTTTCTTGACCTAAGAACACACCATTCTCTGATTGATACACTTCCAGACCCAAAAAGAACCTGAGCAGTCCCAAATCTGTCATTTCAAACACCTTTTTCATACCTTCCTTGAATTCTTTAATAAGGTTTGAACAAGGACTTGTGCATATTATATCATCAACATATAAACAGACATATATAGGCTTATGATTGTCACCTGATTTCACATAAAGGGTAGGCTCATTCAAACTTCTAATATACCCCTTTTCACCAAAGTACCCATCAATCTTTGCATACCAAGCTCTAGGGGCTTGTTTGAGTCCATAGAGTGCCTTGTTGAGCTTATACACATAATCTTCCTTACCAGCAACTGTAAATCCTTGCGGTTGTTCAACATAGATTTCTTCAGTCAAGTCACCATTCAAGAAGGCAGTCTTGACATCTAGTTGATGAATTTTCCAACCCATTTGCGCAGCAGTACTCACCACAACCCGAATAGTTTCAAAGCGAGCAACTGGAGCAAAAGTTTCTTGATAGTCGATACCTTGCATTTGAGAGTAACCTTTGGCCACCAACCGTGCTTTGTGGCTCAGAAAACTCCCATCAGCTCCCAGTTTTGTCTTGTATAACCACTTTAAGCCAACTAAATTCTTTCCTGGGGGGAGTTTAACAAGTTCCCATGTCATGTTTCTTTTAATGGCATCTAGTTCCTCCACCATAGCATTCACCCATTCTTGCTTCACAACAGTCTCTTCAAAATGAAGAGGATCAGTAACATTCAATGCAAACTGACAATTGTAAAAATCAGTACCAACCTCAATTTCTTCTGTTTTATCATAAACCTCCTGCAGCCCCTTGGTTCTAGGAGGATGAGTGGGTGTATAGGTATGGTCTTGTTGAGAGGATGATAAGGTTGAAGTGACTGAGGATTGTGTTAGACTGGAAGGTCCAGAGGTTCCGGGTTCGTTATGATTTGAGGATGACAGATGGCTGGTTGAAACAGTAACAGGTGATTGAAGTTCTTGAGATGATGATTGTGGTATTTGTTGGGAATTAGTGGATTGTGTAGGTGATGAAGAGGTAAATTCATTAGAGGGGAATGGATCAATGAGGTTTAGATCATAGGAAAGGGGCTGCTCCTTGTTCCATTGCCATTTCTCAGATTCAAGGAACTTAACATCTCTTCTGGTTAAAAACTTTTGAGTGACAGGGTTATATAATCTATAGCCCTTACTCTGTGTAGAGTAACCAATGAAGATACATTTCTCCGACTTGTCATCAAGTTTTCTCCTGAATTGGGAAGGGACAAGACCATAGGCAACACATCCAAACACCTTAAGATGATTGAAACTTGGCCTTTTATCAGACCAAGCCTCTAAAGGAGTTTGGTTGCTGACAGCCTTTGTTGTGGCCAAATTAATCAGATAAACAGCAGTGGCCACTCCTTCAGCCCAGAAATAATTAGGAACAGACATACTCTTGAGCATGCTCCTTGTCATTCCCATTACTGTCCTATTCTTTCTTTCAACCACCCCATTATGTTTAGGGGTGTAGGGAACAGTTAATTCCCTCTTGATGCCGTGAGTCTCACAAAATTTGTTGAACTCTGTGGAAGTATACTCACCACCTCTGTCAGACCTTAATACTTTAATAGAGCATTCACTTTCGTTTTCCACCATAATTTTGAATATCTTGAATTTAGATAAAACATCAGACTTGTTGGAGATGAAATACACCCAACACATTCTGGTGTAGTCATCTATAAAAAGAACATAATAGTGGCTGCCACCAAGGCTAGGTACTTGCATTGGTCCACATACATCCGTATGGACCAATTCAAGCTTCTTGGTGGCTCTCCAAGACTTGAAAGGGAATGACTCTTTTGCCTGCTTGCCAACAACACAACCTTCACATTTTTCTGCTTTTTGAATTTTAGGTAATCCATAAACCATTTTCTTATCATGGAGTAATTTAAGACTTTCAAAGTGGTAGTGACCATATCTCATGTGCCATAATCTAGAGGTTGCATCAATGAGTGTGCTAGAGTGGGGATTGGTTCCAGCCTTGGAAGCATCCAAGAGGAACATATTATTGTTTAGAACTGGCACACTCATGAGGATGTTGCCTGTAGATTTATTAGTAATGACACATTTATCCTCATCAAACAATATGGCATAACCCTTTCTCATTAATTGGCCAACACTCAACAAATTATAACAAAGTTGAGGACAATAGTAAACATCATCAAGGAGTCTAGAATTACCATTTTGAGTCGCAATCTTGACAGTGCCCTTTCCATGAACTGCAAGTTCCTTCTTGTCTCCAAGCTTGACTACAATCTTGAAGTTTTCATCCAAGTAGGTGAAGCATTCTTTGGCTCCTGTCATGTGGTTTGAAGCACCTGAGTCTAAGAACCAAAGGGTTGTTTCATTACCTGAGGACACCTCATTAGTGACAGCCATGAATAATCGCTCATCATCTTCTTGACTTTCATGTTCAGTTGTTGCAGCTGCAGCAGTCTCTTCATTGTACCGTCAGTCTTTCTTCTCATGTCCATATTTATTGCAGTGAGAGCAATGAGGGATTTTTGAATTAGGAGAGTTCTGACCTCTCCCTCGCCCCTGCCTCTGAATGAGAGTCTTCCTCTTCCTCTGGAAAAGGAGGTTTTCATTTTACTTGACTCTTGCATGGTCTGCAAAGCTTGGGCTTCACTTCCATTTGACTTCTCAGGGGTCCTGCTGTTGATCCTTTCTTCTTGGGACTGTAGACATCCCATTAATTTCACGGGTGTAAGAGTAGCAAGATCATTGTTAATATCAATTGAAGGTACCACATAGTCAAACTTTGCAGTGAGACTCCGCAGTATCTTTTCCACGACAACTCGATCAGCAATTTTCTCACCAAAAGCCCTCATCTGGCTTACTAAGGCCATAACTCTTCCAAAGTAATCACCCACAGCTTCTCCATCTTTCATAAGAAGATTTTCGAAGTCCCTTCTAAGGCCTTGCAGTTTTACAGCCTTGACTTGGGAGACCCCTTGAAACTCCAGCTTCAGGATTTCCCAGGTCTCCTTGGCTGTGGAGGCAGCAGCAACTCGAGAGAATAGTTGATCATGTACAACTTGTTGAATAATAGCCATAGCATGAGCATCTTTCTTTTGAATATTTTTGAGTTTGCCTTGATCTTTCTCAGTTTCATCGATACCATCTTGAACTAGGTCCCATAAATCACGAGATCTGAGGATCGTCTTCATACGTATACTCCAATATTCATACCCTTCTCCCTTAAACACTGGTATAGGTGTGACAGCAGTGGAAAGGGTACTGGTTTGATCGGCCATGGAAATTAGGATTGTGAGAGGAGATGGCTGAGAGGAGAAACGATGAACAACCGGTGCTCTGATACCAATCTGATGGAATCAGATTGATATTATAATTAACAATAGGAGAGAAAGACAAAGGCTTGTTTATTGATGATTGCAAGATTGCGTACATTTGAGATCAACAATTACAGAATAAATAGAAATCAGCATAACGGCTACATCCCTATTACTTGGATCTCAACTAACAAGACCGAGTTCACAGGTTTACTTATTCAACAAACTAACTTTAACTAAACAAAATAAAACACATGTGAAAATAGAGCTGATCTCATGCGTAGCATGAACACAGGGATCATTTTTCATTATCTGTGGCCTACCCAATGCCTGCTAAACATTCTGGTACTGCCCATTTGTAGGTAAAAACAATGTTTGGTTTCACCTGAATTGTGGCATCCTTCCCAACTCTTGGTTTTGATATTAGTTTTCTCTCATATTTATCTAAACCTGTTGCTAATAATGTAGGTCCTGTTGGCCCTTTAGGATCGATTTGGCTCTTGAATTTGATGATTGAATATGATCTATTTTGTGTGTTGAGAGAAAGATGACGACGAACAATACGTATGAATATGATATGAATGATTTATACAGACTCTTGACATGTATTTATACCCTATTTGGTAGTTTACAACTTTAGTTCTTGACACTTTAAACCCTTTTACACACATAACCTTTACATAATTGACTCTAAGATAACTTCCGACTAACTACATAAAACGACCCATAGTTTAACTATACTTAGACCCATATTTGACTGAATCGACTTGTTTTTCTAGTATGGTTCTGAATCGATTTGTCCTCTGAATCGATTTGTTTCTTCTTTACTTTGTAACTGATCGATTTGGCACTGAATCGATTTTACAACACTGAATCGATTATTCTGATCAATTTGTTGTTATCGAAATCGTTTTCCCTTGTTCTGAATTGATTTCAACGGAATCGATTTGTTTTTTTAAAACGATTTAATGTGAATGGTTTTGTTTCTTTGATTCGTTCTTGTTTTTGCAATTGGTCTGAATCGATTTTTGCACAACACTGCTGAATTGATTAATCCGATCGATTTGGTGTTGTCTGAATCATTTTCTTTCTTCTGAAACGATTTCTCTGAATCGATTTTTTACCCCTGAATCGATTTGGTTCTAATTGCAGAATATTTACCATTTTTTTCTCATTTTGTTTTCTGGATATAACCAAGAAGATTCCGTTATTATGAAATAATCATGATTGGGGTTTCTTGAGATCGCCTTTCTTCTGCTCATGCAGGTGCTCTCAGTCAGTCAATCTGTGTGTACTGTTTTTTAATGCATATTTTTTCCTCTTTAAATCTTATCCAGTGACAAAGAAACAATGACAGGGACACTTGTTCTCAGTCAACATTCCTCTGGTTCTTTTTCACACACACACACACACACACAAGAAGAGGAGAAGTTTTTTGAATGAGTTGCCAATTATTGTTTCACGTTCTTTACATGTTTTGTTCTCTTTGTCCTTTATTTTCCCCTTATGCCATTCTGATATGAAAAAAAACATGATTGCCCCTTTTGCTTTGGCTTTTACATAGACTTTTGACTTTAACCTGATGATGCATTTGTGAGTTATTTCCGGATGATTTGACAGAAAAATACAGCTCTTGATTTGTGAGAACTGCTAATTTTATTTTTAATTTGATTGGTGTCATTATTTGATTTCCATGGATAGAGTTTATCTTGGTTATAAATAGCATTAGGTCCAATTGGTTTTTGTATTCAGTTTTTCCTCATTCATAATATATCAGAAAGAGTCAAGGGCTTGTCCACCCCAAAATCCCTGTTTTTTTTTTCCTTTGTTTTTCTGCTTTGATTATCGATTGTTTTCTAACAGTTGGTATCAGAGCATAAACCAGAAGATCCTTGCACTGTGGAGGAGGAAGTGAGCTTGCTTATTAAAGCAGAAAAGAACCAGAAGCCACCAAGAGGCTGTTATGGCAGATCTAGTCAACCAAACAGCAGTTACAGTGAGAGAAACAGGGTCATCATCATCTTACCTCTACCCAATCTTAACCCAGACGAACTACACGTCTTGGGCTATTAAGATGGAGTCATTCGTGGATGCCCCAGGTATTTGGGTTCCATTGAACCACATGAAGGCATCACTGTGGATGTCAAAATCAGGAAGAAGGCACAGGCTTTCATCTTTCAGGCGCTGCCGAAGATATTCTGCTACAAGTTGCAGAACACAAGGAGGCTAAGAGTGTGTGGGATGCCCTGAAAACTCGTTATCTTGGAGCTGACAGAGTCCAGCAAGCACGGATTCAAACTTGAACCGTGAATTCGAACTATTGACCATGAAAGAAAGTGATAGTATCGATGAATTCGCAGGAAAGATTGGTGCCATTGTGTCCAAGTTTCGAACACTTGGAGCAAACATAGAGGAGAAACTAGAGTGAAGAAGGTTCTCAATTCCGCACCAAATAGATTTCTGCCTATTGTCGCCACAATAGAGCAATATTCAGACCTGAGCAAGATGCCTTTTGAGGAGCTGGTTGGGCGTCTCAAGGCATACGAAGAAAGGCTCAAACCAGCTGAACCAGTCAAACACTCAGCAGGTCAACTGCTGTTGACAAAGTCAGAATGGCATATTCGACAGAAACAAGAGTCAAAACAGAAAGATTTAAGCTCGAGTAACTCGCGAGGGGGTGAGGTCGGGGCAGAAACAGTCACGACCGAGGGTGGAGACAGCCCTCAAACAACGATTGCAGGGGTGATCAATCTGACGAAGGAAGTAGAGAACATAATCAGGAAGATCATACGGAGAGACGAGGCAGAAAGAATTTACGGTGTTACAATTGTGACAAAATTGGCCATTTTTCAGCCGAGTGTCGGGCCCCTAGCAAAACCGAGAATGAAGCTAATTTTGTCATAGAAGATGATGAACCCACATTGCTAATGGCAAAGGCAGAAGCTGTGATTCTAAATGAAGAGAAGGTGTTTCCTAAAGTGTATGCACGGGATGAAAGTGAAGAAGGACCGTGGTACTTGGACAATGGAGCAAGTAACCACATGACTGGACAGAAGAGTTACTTACTGAATTAGATGAAAGAAGGGTGGGTAAAATAAGTTCGGAGATGGTTCGACAGTGACATAAGAGGTAAAGATTCTGTTCGAGTGCAATGCAAGAATGGTGAGGATAGAGTATTCTCTGATGTCTTTTACATACCGGAATTGCACAACATTATGAGTTTGGGACAGTTAGATGAAAGGGGGTGCCAAATGACTATGGCAGATGGAGTTTTGCGAGTGTATGATCAACTTGACAAGCTGTTAACGAAGATTCAAAGAAGTGAAAACAGATTGTATACATCAAACTTCAGGTATGTTTACTTCTGAACCGAATAACTCGAAAGATCAAAAGCAAAACACATCAGAACCTGATGTGATAATTAAAGTCTACTACTGAACCTGCAAGATCAGTGCTGAATATTAGACAAGGTTTGGAAAAAAACAACAATCTAGTGCCTGTTGAGAGTGAACTCAGATATGGACGACAACCTAATTAGTTTGGACCGTCCCAATAGCCCTGTTTAGAAGCCAAAAGTCAGAAAGGAAGGCTGTGCAAGTTCACTTGAAAATCTATCCCAAGGAACGCCAACCCAGTTACAAGATATGGGTCAAAACAGAACGCCTTGGTGG